>NDGM011085619.1:0-10596 GCA_002564305.1 Octomys mimax | reverse complement strand
TATATATATATATATATATATCTGTCTATCATTTATAGCCACCAATGTTAATGGTTTCAATTCACCAATCAAACAACAGAGAATGGAAAGATGGATAAAGAAGCAGTATCCAAAAATATGCTATAAAATAGGGCCAGCCAAATAGCTCAGTGGATTAAAGCACCTTAAAGCAGGTGCAGGGTTCAGGGGTTTGATCCTCTTCTCCAGGGTGTGCCGAGGTGGTGATTGAGCCTGGGCATGGTGGTGCATGCCTGTAATCCCAGCATTGGGAGGCTGTAAACAGGAGGATCACTACAGTCCAATCTAGTAGTGAGACCCTGAACACCCTGTAGACCCTTTCCTAAAATACAAAAATAAATAAATAAAAAATATATGATACATAAAAGAAACACATTTAATCCAAAAAGAAATTCATAGCCTGAAAGTCAAAGGGTGGAAAACAATACTGCATGTGACAGTAATCCAGAAAAAATCAGCGGTAGCTATTCTATTGGAACAAAAGTGAATTTCAAGCCCAAAATAGTGAAGAGAAACAAACAAAGTTATTATATCCTTGTAAAGGGAACAATCTAAGAGGATGTGATAACAATCATAAATATACATGCAAAAAATCCTACTTAGTGCATCGATATATCTATCTATTTATATATGACATGAAAAATCACATAAGTACTAATACAATTGTATTGGAGAATCTCAATAATCCACTGTCAAAAAATGATGCATTAACTAAATGAAAAAGTCAACAATGAAAAAAAAAGTCAACAATGAAAAAAATATAAAAGGAAAAAGTCAATGATGAAGTACTAGAAGTTTTGAACAAATATACTTAGTCATTTTCTAGAAAGTGTTCTAACTCACAACATCATAATACATAATAAGTGCAAATGAACAACTTTATGATGAACCTCAAACTTCTAGACAAAGAAGAGCTGGCTAAACCAAAGCTGATACAAGGGAGTAAATTATAAATATTAGAGCAGAAATTAATGCGTTGGAAACTAAAAAAAAATACAAATAATCAATGAATCAAATAATTGGTGCTTTGAAAGATGAAATCATATCAACCAATATTTTCTAACTTTATTTAAAAAGGAAAAATAAAGTTTAATTCTATGCTATTAGGAAGGAAAAGGGTGAAATTCACAATGGATCCTGCAGAAATCCAGAATATCTACACTTACTTTCAAAATTATATTCTGATAAAATAGAAAATACAGAAAAAATAGACACATTCCTAGACACATATGAATTATGAAAGCTAAATCAAAAAATATATAAAAACACTTGGGCCAGCCAGATAGCTCAGCAGACTAACGTGTCTGCTTAGGCAAAGCACAGCAGCCAGGGTTTGATCCCCTGCCTTCTGTGGTACCCCACCTCCATGGCGCACTGAAAGGGTGAATGAGAATGGGCATGGTGGTTTGCACCTGTAATCTCAGTTCTTGGGAGGCTAATAACAGGAGAAAAACTATGAATACGATGTACGTAGTGAGACCCTGTAGATCCTGTACTAAATACATAAAAAGTTATAAAAATCCTAAATAAACCAATATTAGTCAATGAAATTAAAGATGGAATTAAAAATCTTCTGACATAGAAAATGCCAAACCCTCATAAGTTTGCTGATGATTCGCATATGAATTTTAAAGAAAACTTAATACCACTAGTTTTCAAACTTTAATTAAATTAAAAAGGAATCAATATTACCAAATTCATTCCTGGAAGCAAGCATTATCCTGATACCAAAATTACACAAGGACCCAACTAAGAATGAGATTTTTAGGCCAATGTCAATAATAAACACAAATGTAAAAATTCTCACTAAGTTACTGGCAAACAAAATGCAGCAAATCATCTAGAAGATTATATAATATCTCCAAATGGGACTCATACCAGGGATGCCAGGATAGTTGAACCTATGTAAATCAACAAATTTAAAACACCATGTTAACAGAGCAAAAGACAAAAATCATATGAGCATCTCAATAAATTCAGAAAAAGCTTTTGACAAAGTTCAGTACCTATTCATGATAAAAATCTTACAGAAAATTATAATAGATTGTCTCTATGCCAATCTGATAAAATACCACTGATGACAAGCCAACAACTAACATCATATGAAATGGACAAAAACTGAATGCTTTCTCTCTCAAATGAAGAGCAGACATGGATATCCACTGTCTCCACTCTTATTCAACATAGTCCTGGAAACTTTAGCCACAGCAATTAGACAAGAGGAAAAAATTAAAAGGAATAAGGACAGGAAAAGAAGAAGCTCATTATTGTAGATGACATGATACTCTACATAGAAGACCTCAAAAATTCCGCAAAATCTACTATATTTAATATACAAATTCAGAAGAATAGCTGGATACAAAGTTGAACACTCAAAACTCTATTGTCCTCCTGTACACAATAATAAACTCACTGAGAGAAAAACTAAGAGAAAACATCTTGCAAAATATCATTCCCCAAAAATGAAATGCCTAAGAATCATTCAGATGAAGAATATAAAAAACTGTACTTTGAAAACTACAGTACTTTTAAAATGGAGATTGAAGAGAACATCAGTACATGGAAAGATATCCCTTGCTCTTGGGTAAGAAAAACAAGTAAGAAGAACATGCATACTTCTAATACTGTTAGATTTATTGCAATTGCAATCAAAATTTCAATTGCATATCTAACAGAACTAAAGAAAGCAATCCTAAAGTGTATTTAGAGTCAAAAGAGACCTAAAATAGGAAAGAAAATTCTTGGTAATAAATGTTAGGCAGGGGCATCACAATCCCAGACTGAAATTATACTATAAAGCTACTTTGATAAAACAGCATGATACTGACAAAGAAGCAGGCAGAAAGATCAATGGAACAGATTAGAAAATGCAGTCACAACTGCAAACACAATGAGTCACCTTATCTTTGGTGCCAAATACATTCACTGGAAGAAAGATAATCTCTTTAATAAACGGTATTGAAAAAACTAATTCTGCACATACTGAAGATTTAAATAGGACCCATGCCTTTCAATGTGCACTAAACTAAATTCAAAATAAATCATAGATCTAAATATTTAAACAGAAACATTAAATCTGCTGGATGAAAGAATAGGTAAAACTCTGGAAGATATTGGTGTAGGCAAAGACTTTATGAATAAAAATTTTCACAGAACTATCACAATGAAACAAAACTTAGGGTCTCACCTTATTTAAAAGATTTGTACAAAAAAGCAACCACCAACAGAGTGAAGAGACAACCCACAGTGAGGGAAAAATGTTTTCCAGCTCTTCTTTAAAGCATTACTATAGAGAACAGATAAAGAATTAAAAAAAAAAATCAGACATCTCCAATTTAAATACCCAACCCAAGAAGGACATCCTAGATAAATATATACTTCTCATATGTCAAAATACAAACAGCAAATAAATATCTGAAAAAAATGCTTAACTTCACTTGTCACTTAAGAGATGCCAATTAAAACAATACTGAAATTTCATTTCACTACAGAAAAAATGGCTATCATTAAGAAATCAAATAATCACAAATGTTGCAGAGGCTGTGGGAAAAGTGAGCTCTTCTACACTGTTAATATGAGTGTATAGTGGCACAACCTCTGTGGAAATCATTGTGGAAATTCCTATACAAACTAGAATTGTAGGTCCCATCTGACCCAGCTATTCCCTTTCTAGATATCTCCTCAGAAGTCTTAATAACAGCACCACAACAATATGTGTGCACCCATGGCTAGAACAGCTCAATTTGTCATAGCTAAATCTCAGAAACAACTCAGATGCCCATCAACTGAGGAAAGGATAAAAATGATGTGGCAGTTTTGTACAACGGAGTACATCTATAAAGAAAGATAAATTGAGACTTTTATAGGTAAATTGAAGCAACTTAAGACCATACTCGTAAGTGATACAAGCTAGACATACACATACATGCAAACTTTGGATTGTCTCCCTAGAGTGAGAAACTGAAAGAATAAAGAAGATCCAAAATGTACAATAAATATTTTTAAATGGAAAGAAACTTCAAAAGGAATAGAAACTAGGATGGGGGAATGGGGAAAAGAAGGAAGAAAAAAAATCAAAGAAATAAACAACAAACACACACACACACACACACACACACACACACATATATATATATATATAATAGTTAAGATATAGTACTAATTTCTTTTAGGTCATGTAAAAGAATGGATTATGCGAATACTGTTTGGGATATTAAATGCTGATATGTTGTGTTTTGAGTAACAAATTTAATGATAGCTGTACACAGTGTATAAACCATTATCTTGTTTTGAAATTTTGTTATATAGTTTTTCTTTTATGTATAATGCATATAATCCAAATAATACAAATATATATATTTGTATTAACAGAGATGCTCCACCATGAATGATGGACCAGATAAACTACCATAAATAGATAATAAGCCAGGAAAAGTTTTAACATGCTCAACTTACCAAATATCACAATCAAGCAAAACAATCACTATACAATGTCAGTTGTTTACCTTTCTGACTGTAAGGAAGACAGAGGTCTCACTCAATCCCACTACTCATCAGTAGAGTGTGGGGAATGTATCACTAACCCAGGCTTGCAGCATCGTTCAACACTCGAAGTAGGGTTTCCAATGAAACTTGCTTTAGAAGCCATCAAAGAGTTGAAAAGTAGAAAGTTGATCCATTCTGAAGTTAGGCATCATCTTTTATATTTTAAAACATGGCTTTCTTTCACAATGTAAAGCTTAATTTCACGTCACCTTAAGTAGACTGCAGCACTCAAATATTTGAGGATATATTAAACTAGGTATTTATAGGAAGGAACTTTTAAAATGTGATAAGCATTTGAATCAGTACAGTTCAATAAAAGAGCTTAACTTTCATAGCGTGGAGGGCCTCCTTCACTTTTTTGGTGGCTTTAGTAGTAAAAGACATTCTTCCAATGAGGAAAACTCTTTCCCAACATGCTTGTTTTAGACTGAAACTACATCTCTTCCGTGGGCCTCTAGTCTGCCAGCCTATCTTACACTGCTAGGGGATTACATTGTTCATGAATGCCCTACAATATGCTTATAAAACCTACAAGGTGAATAGCAAGAATTTGATATGTTCTCTTGATGCAGTCAAGTAAAGGAATATCACATCATATATGAATAAGCTGCTACATTACACAATCTGCTACTTTATTGGAAGTATTTTTTATAAGTAGATAAAGATAACAAAGTGTCATTCTGTAAAATAAAATATGGTAACATAGTTATATATTACTATTTTCAAGCATTGTGTGCATAGTTGCATTCTGCCCTCTCATTTTTAAGAAAAAAATTAAATATTTATATTTCAGTTGGTACAAGGTCTCACTATGCAGCTTGGATTAGTAGTCATCTCACTGTTTTCAGCTTCCCCAGCACTGGGATTACAGGTGTGTGTTACCATGCACGCACTCAGTCACTGGCTCAGCACATCTGAGGGTGGAGCCAGAGTGGAATGCATTTTAGGGGATTGAACTCCAGTCCTTGTGCTTGCCTAAGCAGGCACTTAGCTTCCTGAGTTCTCTCGCTGGCCCTTGCACTTTCATTTTACTAGCAGTCCATTAGGTTTGGTTTTACCAAAATCATCACACATACCTAATTAATATATTTTCTACAGCGTTGCAATAATGACATCACTAGATAATCATGATTTTTCAACTTTATTATATCTATGAAGAAACTCAGGTACACATACTCAAACAAACACTTCACATAGCATTTTCAGGGTTCAAACTTAATCCTGAGAGTTAATCCTCTATAGAGACAAACTGAGATAACATCATTAGAAAAATATCAAACTAGAATGACTGGGTTTAGATTGTGATCCAAATATCAACAAAATATGGCTGTGCCACAGAACACAGTGTCAGCAATCTATACCTGCTATCAGAAGGAGCAATACCGTGTACTTGATTTAAACATTGAACTTAATTGGGTTTTGAACAATATTAAAAGCATGTTGTAAAAAAAGTATATTTATATCTCAGCTCATAAACAATTCTTTTTGTGAACAGTTAAGTTCACAAACAGAGGCAAAAGCACTCAGCAGTTTTGATTCCATTCGGGAACTCTGCACTGAGTAAGGAACACGATCTTGACCATCGTCCTGGGAATACTGACACAAATTAACTCTGTGAACTGAGGCAGCACTATATATACCTACTGACTACATAATGCCGATACTTTATACCTGCAGTTTAAACAATTTTGACAGCAGTAAAATCAATCTTCTACTGATTTTAAAATTTGAATTCATTTGACAATATTAAGAGAAATGGGGGAAACTACAGAACAACAATGAACATTTCAGAATTCATCAGAGAATGTTCTTCTAACATTTGTTTATGTTTTGTTTATTATGCATTGAATTTGAATCCTTAAAATTCAGCTGGTAAGTTCTGAAAGCAGGAGTTAATACCTTTCATTTCTATCAAATACCTGACATCAAATGTTATTTTATGAACTGGGATATAAACTATATTTCATTCACTGTTCTTGGTTTATTAATATTAGATGTAAAAGACATTAAAATGATTTTCAAACTATACTCCTTACAGATTTTTACTTTCCATCTTTTAGAACATAACATTCTCTATAAACTCTAAATATGATTGCATGTGATTGTACCATTCTTCATAAAACATGTAACCTGAAAAATGTCTAAGGCTTTTTAGTTCTTTCTTTATTGAAATTGCCTCTGAAAGCAACACTATACTTCAATGATAAGTGAAACATGAGATGTGTCGACTGAAAGATAATTTTCTTCTGAAAGCTGAAGTCAGGTCTCTAAGTCAAAAGGAAAAGTAGCACAAAAGCATTTTGATTTTAATCCCAGAGTATTTAAAAAGACTAGTTCTTAGTGTAAGTACCTGAAGAAGTAAATAAAATCTGAAAGGTACATTAGATATAGTAAAAGGAAAACAAACTGAACAAAAGGAATAAACAATTGCGATGAGGAAAAAGAGAAAAGATAGGAACAGAGGAAGGAAAAAATGATGTATGTATATACACAGTATAGCTAAGATGATTGTACTACTAATTTCTGTCAATTTTTTGAAAGTAGCAGTTGATGCTTAAAATTTTTGCTTTGATCAATTTTCTATGCTTATGTCTATCATCTGAGCACTTACGTTGAAGACAGCAATGTGCAATGTAACAACCACTTTTTTTTTTGAATAAGACTTTTGTCTTTTTTAAATTTTGTATTATTTTCAATGTCATATCTATTATTTTCTACTCTCACTAAAATAAAAACATAAAAATTAAAGAAAAGACTAGTGCCATGAATCTTTGGGTTTATGGGGTAATCCCTAGAAATATAATCTTAGACTAAAGAAATATAATCTTAGAACACAAAAGAAAGTGTACTTACCTTTTGAAATTGTTATTTACTCATCTGCCTTCTCATAATCTTTGGAACAATTTTCATAATGGATTAAAACAGGCAGATTCAATTTAGAATCAAAACTTCTTTAAACTGATGAAGTTTTCCTTACTATATGATTTTAGAGCTAGAAAGGTCATTATTACCTTTTCATTAGTAACGATTTTCTTTTTCTTTGTGGAACTGGAGATTGAACTCAGGCCCTTGCGCTTGCCAGGGAAGCACTTATTCTACTGAGCCACCTCATGCTCTTGCTGTGGTGATTGCTAATCTTCAAAGTAAACATACGATACAGATCCTACCCATAATAGCTTATCAAAAATCCTACAATTTCTATTTGTACAATTTTGTAAACAGGAAATATGCAAATTTACTTCACTTGGAAAACTTTAACTAGTAGGTAAGGGAGAAGTTTTTCTAGAAAATAGAACATAGTGACCACAGTATAAGTGTTTCACCAACACACAACAAAAAGTGTGCATAGTGATGAGCAGCATACCTAATTTGTGAGAGAAAGAAGAAGTGTGAGTGAAGGTGCCCATAGATGTCCTCATACTCATGCCAATTACGTGCACATTGCTAAGTTGCTCTATTTTTTAAAGAGCACATAGTGAAAAAACCACAGAAATGAAACAGAATTTCACTAAGTAAAATGATGGGAATTCCACAATGGTCATTGTAGTGCATATTGTTTTCTTCCAATTTATTGTTCAAATACTATATATAAGCACACACTGTTGCATTTTTATTTAAGGCAAAATATGACTAGTTTTGCTTCAGAAAAATGCAACAGTACCAACTATTAACATTTTGAGACTGGAATTTATAAGTCATGTAAAAACAGTACATGTACCACTATATATTTATATTCCTATTAATAAAACTTGCAGTAATACTAAATTTATACACAGTCACATTATAATTTGTTATTAAAATGTAATTTGTAGAATTAAAATGAACTTGATGTAAAAATTTTTTGGTTGCATAGTAAATAATTTACAAATTGTGAATTAGTTTACATAAAGGAACTAAAAATTGTCAGACTAAATCTGATAATAATTATGCATTGGTAAGATCTTATTTAATTACCATATATCAATATATGAATACTTACACACAAAATTAGCTTGGGGATTTATTATGTTAAGAATAGAACCATATTTTTTCACCCACCTTAGACATTTTGTTAGTATAAGAAAAAGGTATTCCTTTTTTTTCTAGAATTTTTAAAAATTTATTTTATTTTCTGTATTTGATACAGGGTCTTACTACACAACTTGAGCTCATAATGATTCTCTTGCTTTCAGCCTTCCCAGCACTAGGATTATAGGCTTGCACCACCATGCTAATTTCATTGAAATTTTATAAATAATTTTTGTATTGTTGCCCAGAAATGTTTTTGCTATTCTAAGTCTCCTCTGATTCCAAATAACTTTTAGACTTGTTTACTCTAATTGTGTGAGGTATGCTGTCAGTATTTTGATCAGAATTGCCTTAAATCTGTATATTGCTTCAGAAGTATGACAGTGTATCACTATGCTGGTTCTTTCTACCCAAGAGCAAGTGATAGTTTCCCATTTCCTGATAACTTCCTTTATTATCTATTATGCAAAATACATTTATTGTAAGTCTATGAATTTCTAAGTTCATACTATTCCAGTATGTTTAAAAGTCTGTTGAAAGCCTCTTAAAGTGAATCCTTGTAAATGTGGAAAAGTGAATACTTTAAATGTACAAGGTACGTGGCCTCATTTTAAAAGAAAGTAATAGAGAATGGAATGAGATTTGATCAAAATCTAGCAGGGAAAATGCTAAACCTGGCACCTCCATGTGCAGAATCTAAGGCATATAGTAGTAGGATGGCAGCTCTTATCCATTATTTAAATGCTTCTTATTGTAATCCATACTTTATTCCTAGAAAAGTAATTTCCTTTTTTTTCTTTTTTACAATTTAACTGCTTTATTATTATTAGAAAACTATAAGATTATGATTCAACATTCTTCACATCTTATTAAAATATTCATTAGTAAAACTTCAGCATTCTTAGGATATCCAATAATACTACATTTGTTTTTTAATTAATTTTATTGAGCAACAAGTAGCAATAAGACAGTTTCAAACAGGTTAGTAGGACAGTTACAATAATTAATACATTGCATATTATTGCCTTTTTAGTAGTTATTCATAGTAGAAGATGCAGACATGATAATCTGCCCAAACACTATTAGTACAAATCTTTCTTCTCATTGAATTACGAGAAAGTAGCTGTTTATCTATCCTATTTTCTATATACAGGTACAAAATGGTCCTTCATTTATATCCCATTTTTTTGGTTTAGTTTTGTCAGAGATGGGTATTCCATTGCCATTTAAATATTGTAGGTGCCTGAATTCAGCCAAATAATACAATATAGTCCAGTAATCTATAGTAGTAGTGGGTTATCTGTAGGACTGGTGATGTCAGAAGTTGTTGGCTTGAGCCTTTTACAGATCAGTATATTAATATGGCTTTATTTTTATACACCATTTTTATACTTTTCTGATGGTTGGTTAAGACTAAGATAAAGCAAGATCAATATAATAAGAAATGTAACTTTTGTATCTGACAAGGTCAGTCACATCCCCTCAGGATTTATCCTGAAACCCTATATTGCAGCTTGTAGATCCTTTGTCAGTGTCAGCCATGTTTTTTTGAGGAAAGGTCTTACTATGTAGCCCAGGCTGGCCTCAAACTTGAGACAATGTTTCTGCCTCAGCCTCTGGAAGTACAGGCATAAACATAAACCATCATGTATGCCTAGACCAGTAAATTACATACCTATAAAACGCATAAAAATAGTCCTCATGTGCAGGTAGATAAGTTACTTTTATTTATTGGTAGATGAAGTCTTGTTAGAATTCTGTACCTAAAAATAACTTCAATTTCCACAGGTCTCATTGATGTGTATACAATATATCATACTATGGTATAAAATCTTTAATAGCTTCTATAAAAATGTTAATTTTGATTCAATGCTGCCTTATATAGTTATTCATTATTCTATTTTTCACTACACATTTGTAGGAAAGAACTGTCATTCACATTGTGTTAGGCACCTAAAAATGAGTAGAGAACTAGCTGCCAAAGCTACAGTTCATTTTTTACTTATCTGACAACATAATATATAT
>NDGM011085615.1:2617-15415 GCA_002564305.1 Octomys mimax | reverse complement strand
TTTTTTTTTGCGGTACCAGGGATTGAACTCAGGACCCTGTGCTTGCCAGGCAAGCGCTTATTCCACTAAGCTATCTCCCCGGCCCCTAGGAAAGAATGCTTTTGCGTATAGTGTCACTATTACAGTATTATGGAACTTTCAGTAATTACGGTATATCTATGGGAAACTTGAAAAAGTTCTGCTGTAAAAAATACTGAATTCTATAAATCTTGTTGATCATAATACTTGATGGCACCTTACAGTGTTATAAAATCTTTTCCCTGTGTAGACTGTCATGTAGCACTACCCCATACATACGTTTGTAACTTCTGATAAAAATACATTATCTCATTTTATGGTAGAAGCCAATAGAGAAATCACATCCGCTTAATAAACATCCGCTTAATAAAAAGGTAGGGAAGTATACCTATGAAGGATTGAGAGAATACCTACAGTTGTTAGCCCCTCTGAGAAACCTGATAGCTTTTCTGAAAACAGGTGAGTCCAGTTACTCTGCACAGTCTAGTGTGAACAGTAGAAGTATATATGAATACGAATGTCAGCAGATAAGGAAATCTGCTTCCAGATTGAGTCTATGAGGCAGAAACTGGCTCTCTATATCCTTTTGTAGCCTTAACACATTTTCTTCTACGTGTTGATTCTGTCTTCATTGTTGTACTTGCTCTGTCAAGTGTTACTATCCTCTTGATAACTAGAATGTGAACTGCTTTTAATGTTCTTTACAGGTCTGTCAGTACCAGCCGTTCCTGGAGCTCTTGGTCCGCTTGCACTGACCTCTTCTGCTATCACTGGAAGAATGGCCATTCCTGGGGCAAGTGGTATACCAGGAAATTCTGTTCTACTTGTCACCAATCTTAATCCTGATGTAAGTTGAGTATTACATGTAGTCTTTCAGAAGGTACAGTGGTTTTTGTTATAGGATTGTAGTCAAATTAAAATTCTGAAGTTTAAGGATTTTTATTAAAACATTACTAGTATATATAGAAACATAAGAGCATGTTTTAAACACAATTTGTGATCGTTATTGCATTATAGATAAATTAATTTAAAATTTTACTTGTTTAGTTCAACATTTATATTTTGTATTATCCTTTTTCAAACAGCTTATCACACCACATGGACTTTTTATCCTATTTGGTAAGTTCATTTTTATTTTAATGTTGTCTATGTATATGAATTAAGCACATGGATTCAATTAGTGTTCCTTACTGATCACCTCTGTATGCCAAGTAGTGTGTTTGACACTGAGGACACATGCAAAAAATTTACTAAGTAATCACAATAAAGTTTTATAGTAGGAAAAGTAGATGTTATATTAGGAGCATAAAGGAGGGAGTATTAACCTGAGGGAACCAGTGGAAATGTTAAGCTGACTTGGAAAAAATGAAGAGCCAAGCAGACAGAAAAACACAGTAAATGTCTTTTTCTTAGCGATATTAGGAAACAGATGGCAAGGGGAATGGGTGGGGCAGCTGGATGGATTGATTTCCTAGTACATGGAAGCCCAGTGGAGCAGCCTCCCTAGCTCCTGTTAATTTTGAGACAGGGTCTTGCTGAATTGCTCAGGCTTGGCCTCCCAGCCTTCCAAGTAGCTGGGATTACAAGCACACATTCCCCACACCCATCTGGTGGTAGTTTTTTTTTTTTTAAAGGAAAAAAATTTTTTAAAGTATAGTGTACAACATATGATTTTCTGTCGAAGGCCACACCATCACCACAATACGATTTTAGAACTTTAGAACATTACCCCGGGGTCCGGGAGATGGCTCAGTGGAATAAGCACTTCCCTGGCAAATGTGAGGGCCTGAGTTCAATCCCCGGTTCCACAAAAACAAACAAACAAAAAAATAAAAAGGGCTGAGGAGGTAACTGAATGCAAAAGCACTGGGTTTAATACCAACTACTACAAGGACAAAAGAAAAAGAAAAAAATAGAATGTCTATTCCAACAACATATCCTTTCTGAAAAGAGCAGCAAATTTGAAGCAGTTGTCTTTTTGTTTTAAAATTTAAAAGTACTATTCATCTCTAGATTAATTCTATTAGATGCTTGCCCACAAGATAAGCATCTCTCTTTTCTGTGCTTTGAAGGTTCCCTGCCCCCTTTTTAAGGTACAGTGAGATCTTAAAAAGATCTCATTTATTTAAGCTAAATATTTCTGCTTTTTAAGAAAACTGGATCTTGGTGTGTTTATGCCTACATTTATATCTTTAAGAATTTACCTATTTTATCTTCCTGCAGATTTATTGTGTTTTGATATTTAGATCTTTGATCCATTTTTATTTTAATTTTAGTACATGATGAGAGATATAGATCTAGGTTTAATCTTTGGAATGTGGAAAGCCAATTTTTCTAGCACCATTTATATAGAGACTATCTGTCTTAATATGTTTGCTTTATCATGGTAGTTTTGTAATATAATTTCAAGTCAGGGATTGTGATGCTCCTTGTCTAACCCTTGTTACCCAAAATTATTTTTGTTATTCTAGGTCTCTTCTGCTTCCAAATGAATTTTAGGGTTACTTTCTTGATATTTTGGTTGAGATTGCATTAAATCTGTTTGCTAATTTGGGAGGTGTGGCCATTTTCACTATGTTCTTCCTACCCAACAACAAGGGATATATTTACATAGTTTGATAGTCTCTTCTCACAGTACTGTAATTTTAAACATAGTTGTTTTACTTCCTTCATTAGATTGATTCTAAAATACTTGCTTTTTTCTGATGCTCTTGGTTTTTTTTTTTTTTTTTAATTTTAATGTATTTAGTACAGGATCTACAGAGTCTCACTACACAGACTGGACTCGATCCTCCTGTTTTCAGCCTCCCAAGTGCTGGGATTACAGGTGTGGGCTACCACAACTAGTCTCAATAGCTGTCTCGGTGCATTCCAGGAATGGAGCAGGGCTGGTGTGGCATGCTAGGGATGGAACCCTGGTTCCTACAGCTACCTAAGCAGGCACTTTAATCTGCTGAGCTATCTGCCAGCCCCTCTGATGCTCTTGGAAAGGATGTAGTTTCTTTACTTTTTCTCTCACTGAGTTTGTTATAATGGTTTTATCATTTAATTATAGAAACTGATTTGTTCTTTAATTTCATCTGTGACCCATTGGTTGTTTGTGAAGGTGTTAATGTCCATATATTCATGTAGTATTTGTAGTTTCTTTTGCCAATGATTTCCAGTTGCTTTACACCGTAGTCTGATATTTGATTTTTAATCATTTTTTATTTGGCATAGGTCTCACTATGCAGCTCAGATTTGTAGTGACCTTCCTGTCTCATCCTCCCCAGAACTGGAATTACAGGCATGTGCCACCACATATAGTTTCAGTGGTTGGCACAGTGCATCTGGGGTTCTGGGGCTGACATAACATGTGGTACTAGGGATCGAACTTGGGTCCTTGCACTTGCCAGATAGGTGCTTAGACTGCCAAACTCCCCAGTCACACCCTGGTACCTCCCCACCCTGTATCCCCCATGCCTGTTAAATTGTGCTAGTGCTTCTTTGACTTTTCAAGTCAAATTTGTTTTATATAGTTGGATGCACTAGTATTTGGTGCATATATTTATGATTGTTATCTCTTCATCTTGAAGTGTTCTCAAGTAGTAGTGTGACCTTTGTCTTTCTCGATCAGTCTTGCCTTGAAATCCACTTCATCAGCTGGGGATATAAATCAGTGTTGCAGTGCCTGCCTGGCAAATGCAAGGGCCTGAGTTTGATTGATGGTTAAAACACACACAGAAGGAAGGAACAAAGGGAGGGACGGAGGGAAAGAAAAGAGTTAATTATACTACTTTGTCTGCAGAGTAGCTATCCTAGCTTTTTTCCTATCATGTGAAGTATTACTTCCCATCCTTTGACCTTCAGTCTGTGAATTCCTTTTTGAGTTAAATGTGTTTCTTGTAAATAGCATATTGTTGGATCTTGTTTTTTGATCTATTCTGCAAGGCTGTGTCTTGTGATTGATGAATTGAAAGCATTTACATTGACAGTTATAACTGATATGTTGTGACTTAGCCTTGTCATTTTATTTTCCTATTGTTGGTTCCCTTTCTTTCCCCCTCTATTTAGTTGCTTGCCTTACCTAGAAGATCCTATTGGTATTCATGGAATTGAAGTTTCTTTCTAAAGCATCTTGAAGGTTTTACAGTCTTTCTCTTACTGCATTGCAAAGGATAGTAATAAGACCTTAACATAAACTGCCATGAGAAGAAACGGGAGAAAATGCTATTGCCCTTGTACAACATCCTGCCTATAACTATGTATAGACTTTAAATTTAAATGTAATACTTTTACGCTGGTTATGTAAAAAAGTTAATATTAGATAGGAGTTTTGTTTTCTTTCCATGCCCCAGCGAATCAGTTTGCCTGTATTCGCAGATAACTCTCAGATACCTAACTTATGTAGATGATGGTGTCATTTTTCCACAGAATTAGTAAACACTTGAGGTGGACAAAAATAAGAGAGAGTGAATCAGTTCGGGATATTGACGTTAGAGTGTGAGAAATTCAAGTGAAAAACTGAGAGGTTGGTAGATCTGGAACTTGGAAGCATATGCATTGAAATTGCCATGGGATGATAATGTAGTGTGAGGAAAGAATCCTTTATGTATGCACTAAAATAGATTAAACACTATAAATCAATCATTAAATAGTTTTTTCTTTTTCTTTTATTTAGGAGTATATGGTGATGTACATCGAGTGAAGATAATGTTTAATAAAAAGGAAAATGCCTTGGTTCAGATGGCAGATGCAAATCAAGCCCAGCTAGGTACTAATGACTAATGGTGATGATGAAAACCTGTTTGTATGCGAATTTTCCTTCACAATTGACAAATGTGTTTTTAGAACCAATACAGTTTATAAGAGTACTTCCTTTGGTAAAGTCTTCTTTATTATTTGTATCTGCTTATACTTTAAGACTTAAAGATATGCATTACTCCTTTGTCTGAAGTCCATTTATCTACTTGAACAATATTACTAATATTTATAGGTTTTACTCTAACATTATTAAGTTTTAACTAATAGATATGACTTGTTTTGTTTCATTTGTTAGATTATTATTTTTTTTTTTTTTGTAACTTCTAAGCCACCCAGCAATTCTAGAAATTTAGAAGTCTGAGCAAACTTCCCAATGATGGTACAAGAAGGTGTAGTATTCATATTTCTTGGAAAAAATGCTTTGATTAAGAGAAAGCTATTAAAAAAATAATTTCATGAGTACTTGTTACATTCTAGGCCCTCTGGAACTTCCTAGCACTCTGCTCGGAATGTAGTTATCTTTTGTTTGGTTATTTTTGTTTTTTTAATTATTTCACTATAATAAAATGAAGTAACTTAATACATTGCCTTAAGAATTTTTGAGTTTAAAACCCTTTTAGCCCTCAAGCTGACTTAATTTTAAAGGATTCAAAAAATAATAATTTCTGAGGGCTGGACACTTAGCTCAGCAGACTAAAGCGCCTGCTTAGGCAGAGCGCAGTGGCCAGGGTTCAATCCTTGGTATGCCATTGGCCCCGCCCCCTGAGGCATGCTCAGACTCAGTTGAGACTGGGCGTGGTGACATGTGCCTGTAATCCCAGGTCTTGGGAGGCTGAATACAGGAGGATCACTACAAGTCCGATCTACATAGTGAGACCCTGAACACCTTGTAGACCCCCTACCAAATACATTTTTTAAAAAAAGGAGAAGAAGAAAAAGAAAATAATTCTGGTAACTTAGGCAGATATTACTGAGAATGAATCTTGATTCTTAAACTTATTTTCTTCCTGTAGCGATGAACCATCTAAGTGGTCAGAGGCTCTATGGAAAAGTGCTCCGTGCTACACTGTCCAAACACCAAACTGTTCAGCTTCCTCGAGAGGGACAGGAAGACCAAGGGCTGACTAAGGATTTCAGCAATAGTCCTTTGCATCGCTTTAAAAAACCTGGCTCTAAAAACTTCCAGAATATTTTCCCACCATCAGCCACACTGCATCTATCCAACATTCCGTATGTACCTAATAAGCTATTAATTTAGGTGACTAATAATAATATGTGGTTTGGGAAAGATAAATACTCTGATGAAATTATTCTAATTTGGCAGTTGTCTTGATTACCAACTCCTTATAAGATAGTTTATATACCATTGTGTCTTAAGATTTTCTCTGCAGTCTAAGTGAAAGGTGAGTATTTTCTAAAGTAACTAACTGCCTCTAGTTATGAAAGTGCGTAAAAATAAGTGCTTGCAGAAATACTACCTTGATTATACTTGTTCATTTCTTGATAGAGGTAATTACTCACATGACTAAAATAATAAAAATCAAGTAATTTATGTATTTAGGAAGTCAGTGCTGGATATGGTAGTACATGGTTATAAGTCCAGTGCTCTGGAGTATCTGTAAAAATCTTTGAGGTGAGGTCAACAGTTTCATTTTATTGATGGGACAAACACTCGGAGTTTGGGCAAGTAATTACTCAGTGAAACACCAAGCCAGTGAAGGATAGAATGCGCTCTCCAGGGCATTTACCCAGCTCTGCTTCTGGGCCACTGTGAAGTGAGCAGCTTTGCTCCATCCTTCTGTGATGGCTCTGTCATGAAGCCACCTGACCCTGGATGCCATGAACCAAATGAAACATCTCTTTAAAAAGAAAAATGCTCAGGGTGGTGGCACGGGCCTGTGATCCCAAATCTCAGGAGGCTGAGATGGAAGGAGTGCCGTGCATTTAAGGCCAGCCTAGGATGCACAGCAAAATTCTACCTTTAAAAAAGCAACAGTGAAAAGTATAAAAAGATAAAAAAAATTTTTCTGTATATATAAAGTGTGATAGCAGAAACTTCTCAGCCCAGCTGCTCAGGAGGCTGCAGTAAGATCACAAGTTCAAGAGAAGCATGAGCAATTTAGCAAGGCTCTGTCTAAAATAAAAATGGCTGAAGATGCTTCTCAGTGGTAGAACATCCCTGGCTTCATAGTCTAGTTCCTTTAAAAAAATAAAAAAATTAAGGCAAAATTCTGTTGTTTGTGGACATTTCTGTGTCCTAAGAGACTTTCTGGGCACTTCCAAATCATGTCTTTGTTATATGGCTCTGTAATCTGTTCAAATACAAAGTACTTTATAGAGATTTGATTGTGACTCAAGTTAATCTTTGCTTTGTTTGAGAATTTGGGCTAATGTAATTGATGCTCTGATGTTTTTACAGTCCTTCTGTTACAATGGATGATCTGAAGAACCTTTTCACAGAGGCTGGATGTTCAGTGAAAGCTTTTAAATTCTTTCAGTAAGTCCTTGCTTTCAAGAGACACATTAACATTATTTAACATGTTTTAAAATGAAGTCTGCTGGTAGAAGAAAGAAATTTGGAAGCAAAATTAATTTTAAATACTCTTTATGCTGTTTTCAGGAAAGATCGAAAAATGGCACTCATTCAGTTAGGATCTGTGGAAGAAGCAATCCAGGCGCTCATTGAACTTCATAATCATGACCTTGGAGAAAATCATCACCTCAGAGTTTCCTTCTCAAAATCTACTATCTGACTTTCTTGGGAATTTTTCTCCTAAAACTGGACCATAATTTCAGTAAAACCTTCAGACATAGACTGAAGCAGCTCAAGACCAACTCTGCCTCTTTTCACAAAAATAACTGAATTTGATATTCAAGTGTATTAAAAAACGTGAATATTGTTTTTCCCCCTTCCAGTATATGATCAGAAGTGTTTTCCTTTCTACTATGATTTCTATGAAAGTATACCTACAGGAAAAGTGTGTTTCTGACATTTTAATTCCCCACATTAAGTTTGATTTCAGGAAGACAGACTTTATTTTAGTTTGGGTTCCAATCAGCCTTATACGACATTTTTAAACTCCTTTGTACTTTGAGAGATTTAATCATGTGGAGTTTTAAAATTGCTTGATGTAAGTAATTTAAAGCACCTACAGCTAAGTTTTTAACTTTAAGATTCTGAACTTTGACCCCAGTGGAAAATTATGTTCTTTTAAATTACATCAAATGTTTATCATACATTGATGATTATTAGACATAAACATGAGTTGTATTGCAAGCAGATTTATAAACATGCATGTTTTCTTTCTATGATTTCATTTTTAAGTCTGTGACACTCCTTTGAATAATGCATTGTATTTTTAAGACTATTTGGTACAATGAAGTGTCTCAACTGTGCCCAGGGAAATTTAAGTTAAATCCAACTAGGATATATTAAGATAATCAGAATAACCAATAATCCTATTAGAAAAATCATGTCTTAAATCTCAAAATGATACTTTTTGTTGAGTAATATAAATATGATCCTGGAAAATTTGAAAAAAGTAATCCTACTTATAAACTTTTTATAATTGTTTTCAGAAAAAAGTTTACAGTCTTAATGGAAAATATTCAGGTCTATCATATGGTTTGACAGATTTTTTAAAAGTTATTTTTGGTAAGGTCTTCTTTTAGAAAAAAATTAATCTCAAGGGTTTTTTGTACCACTGTACTCTCTAATACTTATTCAGAATTACTGTGTACTTACTTAATTTCTTATTATGTGCCTTATTATGTGCTTAAGATACAATAGGTTAGAGTTTTATCTAAATATCTTGAAAGCTATATTGTGGGCTTGGTGAGCATTTGTTTTCTCTTTCTCTGTTTTGGTAAGGATTTTTAAAGTTTTTTTTCATTGCAATTTTAAGCGGTTTTCAATAAGTAATAGTTTTTATTACAATTTTTGGTGCTTTGGTGCAGAGATGGGGTAGGGAAGGGTGAATAGTTCGGGGAATACTCATTGCATAGGTGTAGGCCTTTGCATTGTGACTGGTAGTGGCTGTTGCCAGTTAGCACACACCAATTTGGGGCTATAGAAAGCAATCTCAGTTTCTGGATCTTGTCTAATCTTTATTGCCCATCAGAATTTGTCTCAGGATTACTTGGTTCTTCTCAGTACTCAAGTGAGAACTTGCTTTTCTTTGTTAATGTAACTTACTGAGTGCTCATGTATTTAGGAGTAGAAGGTGGATTATTTTTTATATTTCATTACTTTTTCTGTTTTGGGTTGAATGTAAGAGTGACTTTTAATGTTGCTTCAGTGATTGTATAATGTAAAACTTTCCTTTTAACAAGAAGCTTTTTGTTATTATTCTACCAGTGCTTGATCAGATTTTTGAAGCTGAATTTTTATCTTTTAGCCACCCCTTTTACACTTTTTGTGTTCTGTAAGTGGCTCTTCTCAAATTTAGAAAGAATATCTCAGTCTTTTTGCTGTATTCCAACCATTAATTTGAACACATATTTTAATAAAAGAAGTTTTGCAAAATGTAAGAAATAGAAAATCAGAATTCACTCAACACTGAGCAACAGTTAATTGGTAGAATAGGAAAGATGACACCAAGTCAAGACCTTTCAAATGGATAGGTTTAGTATTGGCTGAATAAATAGGCATAATCATTTACCTAGTTGGGATTTATTTCTCTTCACTTTTGAAATATATTTTTACCTACACAGTAAGTAGGGAAAGGGAAAAATTATTGGGAAACCTCCCCAAATTTAATCTTTATATCATTCTACACAGACACTTATAATTTTCAGTGGCGTGTTAAATTGAGCTACTTTATTTGCTTTGAGTTGGGAATTATAGTGTAATTTATTAATTTATGATTCTCATAACATCCAGCATAAGTGTAGCAAAAGTTACTGATAGCAGAAGGTAAATCATAATAGTGTTGAATGTAATTTTGAAGTAGGAGATGGCCTTTAAATCTGAGAGAGAACATTTGAATCCTTTTCAGGGATTTGTGTAGATATGTGTGTGTGCGTGTGTGTGTTTGCGCTTGTGTGTGTATATATAAATAAGTGTATATACATACACACGTCCTTCTGATGTTGTATATACATATGCACATTACATACATTTTAATTTATTGACAAAGAATAACCAAATTAAGATTTGGAAAAGTGGGATATTCTTGTTTTTAAAGAGCATGTTTGAAGCCATCAGATTATGTCTGAAATTAGCTGTAGCACATGGATGTTGTCCATATTGAGCTCTTTG
Source organism: Octomys mimax (assembly GCA_002564305.1). Classification (NCBI taxonomy): domain Eukaryota; kingdom Metazoa; phylum Chordata; class Mammalia; order Rodentia; family Octodontidae; genus Octomys; species Octomys mimax. Next base: position 5,394 of record NDGM011085615.1, on the reverse strand, counting down.
CTGTTTGAATTATAGAGGTCTACAGTGTTTGTGTTGGCATAGTTTTTATAAAAGGATTTAAACATATCAGGGTGGTGGAAAAACTAGATCTGTGTATTTTTATTTTGGCATGCCTTTACTCAATATCTGCTAAGCATTGGTTTATTTTTGCTGTTGATCTGCCATAGTATCCTATTTTTAAGTTTATTTACTTTATTTTAAGAAATATTGGTGTAGCACTTTTTGAGGTATCTTTTACACAAAGTATATATATTCAGGACTTTTAAAAATAGCAGTACACATTTAATAATAGCAGTCTATGCCAAATATTTTGAGATTTGAGTAACTTGGATATTAGTAAAATGTGTTTTGTGTAAGATACAAGTAGCAAAATGATGTATTATTTTAATTGATAATTTACTGGAGAATATCAGAATTACTCTGTAGCTCCTACAGAATGCTGTAGATTATTTAAGTCTAAATATTATCATCAGTTAATTGTAGCAGTGTTTCAACTTAGTTTTTAGAGCCACAATGTCTGCCTGCCAAGTTCTTAAGAGAGCAGGCTTTCTTTGGGTCCACCTATTATGCTGACCCTAGGTTCTGCTTCAGTTGAAGAATTAGCTGTTATTGTCTCTCTTCTGAGTCTTGTAGAAACTTTAAAGACTCTTTGTCATCAGATCACTATATTTATATTTGAATATATTGGTATGAAGTTTCTTTTCTGTTTTCGTTAAATATTTTTGGACAAAAACATGACAAACTCGAAAGTATGTGTCATCTTTTTGACCTGGATAAGTTACCTAAAAACCCTGATCGCCAAACTATCACTGTCTTAGAAAACCTAACGTGTACTGCTATTTTTAAACCAAAAAGAGACAGCGACTGTATACGTAAAGCATTTGTTAGCCTTTCCTTTGTCTCAGTCTGTTACTAATGAGAATAAAACTGCCAGATTTAAAATATTCTACTTTTGTGCTAAAACAAGTACAATTTAAATTGTACAATATTTTTAAAGTGTAACTCAGCTGTCTTTCACAAGAATTGTGTTGTTATCTATAAGACTACTTACAGTCTTTTTTCAGAGCAAATTCTAACAGCTAGTTGTGAATTGTTTAAAAAGTAGAAAATTACTAAAATCCTAATTTGGGAGTTTTTATAAAAAGAGAAAAACAAAACAGGACCAAAGTCTATGTGCCTTCTTGAGTAGTCTTAATTGATCTTTTCTTCCTTTTGAGACTAAGGTAGTATCAGTGTTCCGGTTTGCAGGAAACATGTACTACAAAGATTTAAGAGTATGTTACCCCACAGACTGACTAGTCATACAAGCAAATCATTGTAACTCTATAAATGCATTCTCAGTTACACTTTTGCCTTTATCACATAATATTCATTGTAGAGCTTATTCTGGTTCAAAAACAGAACTGCTCTAAATGTTTCTGGTAGTCACTTTAGTTTTTGCAACCTGAGGTATATGTTCCAGAGAACAGGGATATTTGTCTGGTCCAGTGACCTTGGTGATAAAAGTGATGATTGAAAGCTACTAAGGCAAGCTTAACACTGCAACAGAGTTTTTTGTTGTTATTTTTCACTTGTTGGATTTATAGAATAGTTGTAATAAAAATATTTAAATAGTTATTTTTTTCGGTGTCATTTAAAAATTCACACTGGCACTTTTTTCCATTTTCATTGATTGCCACTTGGATTGTTTAAAGGTTCATCCCTCATCTGGAAAGTACTAATTTCAGAGATTGTTGACCAGACAAAATTTTACATCAAAATGTCACCTCATTGCTCTGACCAAAGACTGACTCTTCTGGTTTTAACTCCTCTACCATTTTCCCCAAGCTCCTTTCTGAAAGACCTAGTGCAAAGCGGCCTTTATTTTCTATTTCCTATTGGTGAACAGACTACTTAGAGAAAGTGAGAGTTTAAACATGAACAGAATGGATTAGGATGACAAGAGTTTGATGGGCATTTTTAGTACTGTATTCAGAAAAAAATAAATAGCACAGCTAGGAGCCTGTGACATTGTCTTGAGTTTTATGTGGTCTGTTCATAAAATTCCCTTTTTCAGTTTGTAACAATGTTCATCTAACAGAAGAAAATGCTGTAAATATTTGTAACAACTTTTTTTTTTAACCAGGCCAAAAAAGGAAAAAAAAAAAAAAGGTTTTTGGGAACAAGTTGACATATAAAGTGGTTTTATATAAAACATCAATTGTCTTGTATATTTTGATAAGCAGCAGTACCAGCTTTCATTTGTAATATGGTTTGTGGCTTTGAAGAAAAGGATTCTGTGATCGTTGAAGTGAATTATGTTATAAATGCAATGAAAAGATAAAATATTAAAGGCATATTTTCTAAATGCGTAGTGCATGGTTAATTCAGGCTTCTGTACGCTACAATATATTCCATTTTCTTTCAGTTTGTATATTTGTTATTACTTGATATCTCTAATCTCTTTTCCTAACAGTATAGCATTGTAGCATGCCTTTTAATAAATGTCATAACATCTGTACTCTCCTAAATTTTTCTGTGTTCTTGTATGTACTTTGGGTTTCCCTTGTCTTACCTGTAATTCTAATGTTGTATTTTCTTTTTTCTATAGTAGTCTCTTTCAGCTTGTCGTGAAGAACATAAACACATATTCAACTTCAAAAAAATTAGCTGTTGCTCTTGTAATTTAGAGATAATTCATACTTTGAGGAACAAAGTACTTTTCTAATACTTTTATAATGCATTTTGGGGGCTCATTCTACCTTTGGTTATAAATAAATGTTAATATGTGTCTTCTC
>NDGM011085591.1:0-18917 GCA_002564305.1 Octomys mimax | reverse complement strand
AAATTCAGATAAAAATGCTAAGGGACCACAGATTGCAAATTATGCAGTCTTTAAAGTGACATTTACGCATAAGGATTTGATAGATGACAAGGGTGGCAGTCCATGTCAAGGGGCAAATGAAGATTACTAGAAGGTGCCAAAGGCCAGAGATGACACTCGCTAGGAGAGCACTTGGCCAGCATGTGCCAGGCCCTGGCTTAATCCTCAGCAATGCCCATGTGCGCGCGCGCACGTGCACGCGCGCGCGCACACACACACACACACAATGTGGAGACAATATGATTCCCTTTAAGGAAAATATTGCACTGTAATATCAATGCATGTTATATCAGCAAACTTAGGAGTGAGAAGAATCCACAAGACTTAGAAGTGTTCAGGATGATCATCTATGTGATGCGCAAATGCAGGAAAGGGACTGTCTCAGTTACTTTTCTCTCACTGTTGGAACAAAATACCTGACAACCAAAATTAGGGAAGGAAAGACTTAGTTGCCTCACAGTTAGTGGAGGTTTCAGTCCACGCTCGGCTGGCTCCAAGGCAGAGCGGCACAGGGCAGAGGGCGGCAGTTCATGGCGGTGGAAAACAGCAAAGAGCAAAAGGAGGAGCAGAAGCCAAGGCAGCTAGCCAGCCTCTCTCCCTCCCTACACTGTATTCAGACTACCTGCCCCAGAGCGGGTGCAGCACCCACACCCACAATCCCAGCATTGGATTAGGAATTAATCACAAACCCCAGAAGCCGCCCCATGACTTCATGAGGCTTTAGTGGGGACACCTAGACACCAATAGGGACCAATAAGGATAATATTCATAAATTACCAGCATAGGGATGGAAAAATCACATGGCAAAATTATACACTGACAGAAAAGAACACACTGGAAAAATTATAAAAACATAAGACATGAGAGTTTAGTACCTCTAACCTATGAAGAGCCTCTGAATCAATAAGGACATGAAGACTTGAATAGATACTAGACAAAGGGACTGAAAAGCTAAGTCTCAAAAGAGGCCTATCAATGGTAATAGCAGCTAAAGGAATGTTTAGTTTCACTGGCACTTGTGAGATTATAGCTTTTTAAAATTTTTACATACATTTCTAATTTATTATGGCAATGGTGAATGTCACCTTCTCCACAACAGCAGCCAGTAAAATTTATCCCCAAAGTAACTGGGTACAAAACGGGTCTGTTCAGAATTAAAAAAAGAAAAAGAAAAAGAAAAAGAAAGAAAGAAAGAAAGAAAAGAGTTTACATGAGTTTTTAAATCCTATCTTACACATAAAAGAAACAAATGGGTCATCGTCCACACAGCCCAGCCCCATCCCCTCCTCCAGAGCCGCTGAAGCCTGGGTCCTCTCACACAGAGGGCGGCTTAGCCGGGCCCACCCTCGCATCAGGCGTGCCAGGGCTGTGCAGCCCGCTCCTCCGCAGACAGCTGCTGCTGCGGGTTCCTGCCAGGGCCTCTGCCTCTGCCTCGGCTGCCTCCACTGGCCCGTCTCCTGTGCCCCCAACACCTCCGGAGCCGCGGTTTCCAGTCGTGCCACCTCTGCTCGCGCCCTGCGCGGGTCGTCCTTGTGTGTCAGTCTGTGGTGTGACAGGCTGGATGCTCGTGGGGCGGCCTCCCCGAGGGCCCCCACCGTAATGCTCGCTGCCTGCGGGGTGTCTGCCTTCCATCCCACGTGCGCCCTGCTGCTCCAGAGCTTCGGCGAGCGAGCGGCCCCTGCGCCCAGCCGCCCTTGGCGCGCTCCAGATTCACCGAAGTGATGCTGAGCGTAAGCGTCGGATACTCCCAAGTCCAGGTTTGACACCGACAGCTTCCCACGGTCCCCACGCCGGTACCACCAGAATTTTCAAGATAAATTTATGTTTAAAATAGTAAAACAAAACCTAAAATTTACCTCCTTAGGTACTTGGGGGCACGCGCTCCCACGGCTGAGTTCAGTAAGCACATCACCGTGCAGCAGGTCTCCAGGACCCGCGCACGTCGCGCACCCCAATCGGTGCCCGCGGGAGGACCGCCCCGCGCCTGGCCTCTCGCGCCTGTGTCTGTGCCCTCGCATCGCTCAGGCTCCTCACTTAGGTCGCTGAGGGGGCGCGCGTCTTCCGTTGCCGGCTTGTCTTAGCACCACGGCATCCTTGATGGAGGACGGAGGTGACTTTGTTCCTGGAGAAGCTGAGTGAGAGCCTCCGGCGCCACCAGTCCATTCGTCACTGGACACCTGGGTCCCCCCTCCAGGCTGTGGAGTCCTGCTGCTGCTGCGCACATGGCCACCCAGTGTGTCTTCAAGGGCCTGCGCAAGGAGAGGAAAGGAGCTAAGGCGCAGTGCGGCTCTAGGGGCGTGTGGAAGCGCCTCCATGCTTGAGGAAAGGATTGCTTTGTGAGCCCTCCTCCTGCCCGGCCCTGCTCTCCGGATGGCTGTGTCCACAGGCGTCCCCTTTCTGGGAGGGGGTCCGGGTTGTGCGTAAGGAGCCCTGCAGGTGCCTGAGCCGTCTGTTCTTCCTCCTCCTGGATAAATTAGTCACAAGGAGAAAGTTAGCCACGTGGCCGAGTCTGTGCACTGTGATGCTGCTCAAGGTGCAGAAGTATGAAATACTTGGGAACCATCCGGACAGCGAGCAGGGTGCCGGTTGTGTTCACGACGGGATCCTGTCCTGTGATACTTCGCACGTTGTAGGAAGTGATTTTGATACAGTGTTTAACAAAAATAAACATAATAGTGCCTACAATATGATCTAAATATTTACAGAAAATATGCTAAGACCTTATCTTTTAAAAACTGCTTGGTGAATGTATTAGTGATTTTATTATTCATATGCTAAAATGTTATGCATTTTTCAAAAATTTCCAAAGGGTTCTATTAGTTTATTCATTAGACAAATACAAAATAAAAACATTATATTCTGAAGACAAGTCTTCATGGATGATGTCTTGGTTACTTTTCTCTCTTTGCTGAGATAAAATACCCAGGACCCAAAATTAAGGAAGGAAAGTTTTATTCGGCTTACGGTCTGTGGAGGTTTCAGTCCGTACTCAGCTGGCTCCAAGGCAGGGTGGCCCATGGCAGAGGGCGGCAGTTCATGGTGGCGGAAAACAGCAAAAGCAACAAAAGCAAAAATGGAGGAGCAGCGGCAGGAGCAAGCCCCTCTCCCTCCCTTAAGCTGTATGCAGGCTGCCTGGCCCAGGGCGGCTGTAGCACTCACACCCATGATCCCAGCACTGGACCATGACATGTGTCCCAAATTCTAGAAGCCACCCCCTGGCTGCATGAGGCCCTGGGGGACATCTAGACACAAACCATAAAGTTGGTAAAAATGCTTAATCACTTATTTACCAGCAACTTACTTTTACTGTAGCAACCACTGCTCTGAGTGTGTGAGGTGCCAGCGAACAGAGCCAAGCCCCTCTGGGTGGCTTCCACCTTGGCAGAGAGAGACAGAAATTAGCAATAAGCATTCACAGGAGCGAACTGCAGTATGGTAGGAGGATGAGTGATGCGGAGAAAGGTAAAGTGCCTAGGTGAGAAGGAGCAGAAGGAGACAAGGCACACTGTGGGCTGTGCAGTGCAGGTGACAGGGACAGGCTTAGACGTAAATCCGGGGGCACCAGTGGCTCAAGGGGAAAGGGATACAGGAGGAAGATGAGTGGCACCCAAGGCAGGAATATGTAGGGCTTGACAAGGCGGCCTAGGAGCTGGTGCAGGATGAACTGCAGAGAGGCTGGTGGCCAACAGCAGTGATGTCCCAGGGCTCCAGGAGGCGTGGGTGACATCAGGAGCCTCTGGCATCTCCTGTAGGCTCAGATGGCCTCTGGCTCGCTGTGATCCAGCTTCGAAGGTTCTGACATCCGTCAGTGTGGGAGTGCGCCCCATACACGTTCTGCCTTGCCAAGCTTTGGTCTGAGATTCAGCAGATCATTGAGTTAGTGAACACTTCCTTAGAAGGCAGGGCTTTTGTGGATCATTTGTGCAAGGGGAACCGACATAAGCACTTTGGTCATGGACAGTGTAGGCAAGGCGGAGAGAACTCAACTGGCAGGCTGAGTCCCTGGCCTCATCCTTGACGTACAGCACCTGTCCCTTGCCCTGCGACCCCACTCTGCATCAGGGAGTAGCATCCCCTGGTGTTTGCTTGGAGTGAGAAGGGGACTCATGAGAGACAGGGCTTTGGCACACGGCTGACATCCCTGACACAGCTGCGACCCTGGGAGGCCAGTGCCATGGTCCAGGCAAGAATGCGGTGGTGCTGATCAATGCAGCACCCACGGCAGGGAGGAGAAGCCAGCTCTGGGTGCACGGTGATGGCCAGGTGGACAGAGTTCTGGGTGGGCTGGTGTGAGCCAGGGAGGAGTAAGGAGACCAAGTGCCGGGTAACCGGCTGGGAGTTGACACCAGCCATGACCTGGAAGCTGCAGATGGCATGCGCTGCTAAGAGGGGTGGGGAGCTGGAGTTGGAGACCCCGTACTAAGGCACCCAGGGGAGGGACAGGGATGAGGGAAGAGAGGGGACCAGAAGGAGCCTGGGGAGCCCTTGTCCCAGGTGAACAGGGAAGCCCGTACTCAGCTGTGCTCCCTGGAACTAACCGCGGGGGAGGAGCTGCAGGCGGGACTCTGCGGCGGCTCCTGTCTGATTGCTTCCTGTCTCCAGGGACACAGGAAGTGAGGTCAAGGCTGAGAGTGAGGAGGAGGCAGGGAGCACTAGCCACAAGCCAGGCATGTCCCGCCTAGCATGCAGAGGAGGGACTCAGGCCACGTTCAGACACAGAGGCGACACTGTTCAGTGGTTGTCGTGGGGCCAGTTGCAGTGCTCACGTCAGGCCGCTGACCCAGAAGCGGAGGGTGAATTCAGAGCAAGGTCAGAAGAGCGGCTTCTGTGCTAGGCCAGCGCAGACACCTGTGCTAATCCGAGCTTGCTAGAATGGGAGCGATAAGATTCATGTCTTCATTACCGAGAACGGAGTCCCTTGCAGGCCACCACGGAGCTCCTTTATCACAGCGCTGACACAGAAGGATGAATGGGACCGAGCAGGCCACAGAAGCACAGCCACAATTTTCTCATACTTAATAAAAATGATAAGATTTTTATAGCACATTAGTTTAAACCAAATTTGCTAATCTGATGTGATAGGAGAGGGCTGTGTAAAAGATTAATACACGAGGCTAGAGCTGCTCCTGCAGCAGAAGTCTCCAGGACTGCCACGTCAGGGCTGTGACTGGCGGGCTCTTCCTGCGGTTTCATGGCGGGACCCGTGCCATCCTGGCAGCGAGCAGGCTGCACTGGCCAGGATGTGTGGGGCACTTCAGTGCGACCTGGGCGGTCCAGTCTCTAGCTTCTCCTCAGTGCCGGGCTGGTGTTTTGTTTCCCAAGCTGGAGAGGAAGTCACTGTACAGAAAGCTCCTTTTGCACTTTTTATCCACAGAAAGCTGATGCCCATCTGGGCAGGAGGTGCTTAGGGTGTCCCCACCGTCCCTGCTCAGGAAGGGTATAGCGCTCACCCTTCCTGGTATGACGGCCACACCCCCTTGGGCTGTTACAACCAGACTGGGACAAGGGCACTTGGGTGTCAGGATTGTGCAATCTTTAAAAAAAAAAAAAAAAAAAAAAGCTATTTATTTATTTATTTACTTACTTATTTGGTACAGGGTCTCACTATGCAGCTTGGATCTTAGTGATCCTCCTGTCTCAGCCTCCCCAGTGCTGGGATTACAGGTGTGCACCATCATGCTGGGTTTTGGTGGCCTGCACTGCTTGGGACCAGGATTGAACCTGGGTCCTTGTGCTTGCCAGGCAGGTACTTAGTCCACCGAGCTATCTCTACATCTCTATCATGAAATCGTGCATCTCTAAAATACTTTTTAAGAATAAAGCTTACTTATCCCAGTAGAGGTGTAAATGATATTTGGAGAATTTGATAAAATTAATCACTGCATGGCCTCTGTTGCCCTTGGGCTCAGCCTGCACTCTGTGGGGCAGCCTGTGTGTAAATGCACCTGTTGGGGTGGCTCACCCTCCAGCTCCTGCCTGGTCACTGTCCCCCACTCTGTCGCCCCTGCCCAGCTTCCTCCAGGAATCAGGTAGTTTCCTAACTGTCTTTGCAGCACCACCAGGCTGGGAGGCTTCTCTGAGCCTCTGTTCCTGCACCTTTGGTCCACACTGGCCTTGTCCTTTACACTGCAGTCAGTGGAAGCCCCTCTTTGGGTCTGGGGCCCCACCCTGCACTGTGTCTCAATCACAGGCTGCAGTCCCCTCCCCTTCTGTGCTGTGAGCAGTGAAGTCAGGGATGGTGTCTCTGGCCCCAGCTTTCTACCACCAGAATGGACCACCCCAGAAAAACAACTAATGAGGAGAAAGGGCTCAGTAGGTTCATGGATCAAAGAGTCCCGTGGCGTGGCTGGGTAGACTGATGGCTTTTAGGGCTCTGCTGTGGGACTAGAACTATGATGACAGGACCTGAGCCAGATCTTATCCCATGGCCAAGACAGCGAAAGGCCCCAAGTCCCTTCCAGGACATGCTGTGTGATCTGAGGACCTGTCCCGCATGCTGCCTCTTGGAGGTCCAGGCCTGCCCAGCCCTGCACACAGGGACCTCTGAGGAGCGGTCCAGACCCAACACCAGCAGGGCCTCCAGGACCTGGCACCCCAAGTCCTCACACAATGAACATACGATGAGGAAACGGGCGAGCAGGTAGAGGTTGCTTAGGACGGAACAGAGCCATGCCGGTGGAGGCCCTGTGGCAGGAAAGCGTCTGTCTGGATTTGTACATGTTAACAGCATGCTTCATCTCTTGTGCAGTGAGAAGAACAGAGGTCCTGTGTGTTCGCACCCGTCGCTGCCCACCTGGGCACGCACAGTCGCGTGTCATGTAGGCACAGAGATGGGTTCTGAGAACTTGCTCCTCAGCCAGCAGCCTGACCATTATGCCAGCCTCGCCATGTGCTGGCGCCAGCCAGGGGGCCCTCTAGGCCACTGGCGGGGTCTGATGCTGTGGTGAGACTGCAGGATGTCAGGCTGCTCCCTGCTCTGGAGTGACCTTTTATATACGTAGGGGACTGCGCTGCACAGAGTGAGCGATGCACAGCAGGCCGTGTGCCTGGCCTGGGAGAGGCCTGCACACCCATCCTGCAGTCTTCTGGGCTGCACATGGCGGTGCTGCTCTCCACCTTGCAGTGTGCAGTGGGCCTGTTTGGACCAGTGTCAGCTCGGACAGGGATTGATGCATTTCATGGTGGCCTTACCAGGCTGTGATGTCACTGGGAGACAGGAACTTCTCACCTCCATTGTAATCCAGAGCGCACTGTCATATACGTGGAATAGTGGTGACCAGCTTGACCTTACGAGGCTCATGCCTGCACTGTAGGTGAATCTGGTGGCTATTTCGGTTTTCTGCTGAGTGTTGATAAGGAAAATTTCAAAACTATTTCAGAAATGATTTCCAGGTATCCCTTCCTGCTCTTCCCCCTTCTTCTCTTACAAAGGTCGTTACAATTAACATCTCTGTTAATGGGCCTTGCTGTAGGAGGTAGTGACAGAAGTTATTGTAATTAAATAGCAAGGCACTTCCACTTCCTCTTATCTTCTGATAACTGCAGAAAAAGCCAAAGGGTTTCACTCCATGCTCGGTCCAAGTAGCTTCCCCATGACTGGCATGGCCTGGAGCGTCTGTTGAGTACCTAGGACAAAGTTCTCACCCTGTGTACCCGCGTACTGGGGAGTCACAGTATTGAAAGCCTTCCAGACAAATGGATGTCTGCAGAGTGGACACAAGACTTCGTGTGTGTGCTTCAGAGTCTTTGCCAGCTGCCATTCCAGGAGTTGGGGGCTGCGGGTTGCAACAGCGCATGTTCCAGGCACTCCTAAGAACAGCTGGAAAGATTCTAAGAAGGTGATTTGTGTTGTACGTTAGATCAATTTCCCATGAGTATGCAAATCAGAAATTATAATGGAAATCAAGTTGAAAATATATTTGTCTGTCTGCATGTTATTGTACATGCATTTCCCTTACTGTTGTGACATGTTCAGCTGTATGACCTGGAAGAATAATCGTCTCGCTTTTGTTTCTTGAATAGATTTTTTGTTTCTGAGCTGTTCCACGAAGCTTTTAAACATGTAACACTGAAAAAGGTATTATGTACTTAAACAAATCTCTCTTCTAGCTTCTGCAGTAGGGATGAAAGCTGAAGCCCAAGACATCAAAAACCAGGATTGAAAGTTTTGTTATCCCCAGGCAAGAGTTTTCTCCCGTTCGGTTGAAGGTTCCAGCACGAATGAACCTGGGTGGCCACTGAGTGTGGTTTTCCCCGGGAAAGCCAACATGTGAATCCTTGGGTGTTAATAATCCCTGGAGTTGGCATCCGCTGTGGAGACAAGAGACCACTTCTGTTGGACAGGCTGGAATTTAATGGCACAGCTTAGATCTAGCTGCCCACACTCAGCGCCCGGAGCTACTCACGGGTCCCCGACACCACCCGTCCAGAACATCGCCGTGTACCTTGCTCCTGCTCATCCACCGCCAGCGTGGAAAGGAGGCAAGGTGCTGGAATCGCATTGCATTCTCGTGCCTTCTGCGCTGCACCTGGGTAACTCGTGGAATAGTACATCCCATTTTATAAAACAAAAATTACTCTTTCAGAACTAGGCAAGTTGGGAGAATTTTGTCTGCCTGTATCAAGTTCATGTGTATTTGTCCTTCACCTCATCTCGAGTAACTCTTGCTGTCTCCGCCCCACGTGGGTGACATTATTTGTACTTTAACAGCAAGGAAGTCAGCTTGAAGAAGACAAATGACTTGCTTGAGATAGCAATATTTTGTGTTCATACTTGAGGCTTCTGATGCAACAACTTCTCTTTCCTGACTATGCGCCATGTACTACGAAAACAAAAGCATGTATGTGATCACATGACCATGTGCGCCACGGGCGAGGTGGAGGATTCAAACGTCAAGACCTTTCCAGAAGCCATGCCCTGTGCTCTTCCAGCCCTGGTGCCACCTGCTCCCCTTGGGAATGAGGTTGCCCTTTCCAGTAACGGTGAGGGGTGGAGATGAGGCTGCGTGACCTTCCCAGGCAGGGAAGGCACTGACGTTGCCCTAACTTGAGGCCTCATGTATAGAGAGGACTGAAACGGCCCAGCCATCCACACTATCCCACACCAGGCATCACAAGGGACATGAAGATGTCCCTAGACAATCCCAGGCTTTGCCCCATGTGACACCAGTTACAGACAGGCCACAATCAACCAGCCCCAGCCCAGCGGAACTGAGGCCCATGAGTCGCAGCTTCTACCTAGATGTTCTCCAAGAGCCTCATATTCCCAAGCTAGGAAGGTGGCTGGACCATGGGGGCTCATAGCTGACTTGTTTTCAGGGGCCGATGCCTGACTGGGAGAGGTGGGTCACTGGGAATGCAGCCTGGGAGGGCGGATGTCCCGCCCTCCATTCTCCCTTATCACTCTGCTTCCTGGCCACCATGATGTGAGTGGCTGCCCTCCACCAGGCTCCTCGACCATGCAGATGCTGCCCTGGTGCCAGCTGACCACGGGCTGTGGGCTGGAGGCTAAATCAATCTCTGCTCCTTTTATTGCAGGCACTGGAGATCGTGTCTCAGTGACAAAGGTATGACCAAGACGGGTAATTTCAGACCATTGTTTGAAATCCCTTGCAAACTCACAAGCCAGCCATTCACGCGTGCATGCTGGTAGTACCAGGAAGATAGTGTGTCTCACTATGGGGTAGAGAACAGTGAGGCTCACTGTGTGGACAAGATCCACACTTCCTAGGCAGGGTGTGCCACAGTAAGGCCCCCCAAGGCCGTTCCAAGGCCCGCAGAGTAAGGAGTTGGTCTCCAGAGGGCTGCAGTTGAGGGTCACAAGACCTCAAGAGGGGCTCCTGGTGGGAGATCTCCATGGCTGTGTGTGGGTCACTGAAGGGGTTTGTGGATCCCTGCCCTTTGTATTCGTATCAGGCAAACAGCCATGTGAAGTGCAAGTGGGGTCATGCCCCACGCTCTCCTGATCTGGAGAAGGAGTTGAACTCATTTGCAAAACTAGTTAAATACAAGGTTGATGGTTATTAGGCCTTACCTTCAGGACTTGTCTGGTTCAAAGTGAGCTTGCCAGCTCTGGACAGGAGGCACATGGCAGCTTGGCTGCTGGGAAAAAGCTCCTGGTGTACACAGACGCTACCTTGGAGGGCTCTGCCCAGTCCAGGGCCCAGTGCCCAGTGGAAATCTGTGCTCGCCTCAGTCTCTTGGCTAGTTGACTGACCCACTGGGCTTAGAGGAAGGTAGGAAGGGCAGTGGAAAGTAACAGAGGAAATCAATTTTAGTGGATTTCTCCCCTGGAGTAATTTACACCTCTGAGAAATTCATTTTCAAATGCAGATCAAATGACCAATTCCAGTTAGTACTTTAAAAATTACCCATTTAACTCTGAGGGAGTTGCTGAGTAGTGGGTAGCTGTCAAAACCAACACAGATTATGGACACACTGCCAGGGTGTCTCCTTTGGTTGCATTTTGCAAAACCGTGGCTCTGTGTCACCGCTGGGATGTGTACACCAACACAGGAAGGCGAGGAGTGCTTCTGACAGTGCGGTGGCAAGCGGGAGCACCAGCACTCGGAGGCAGGTTCATTCCCATAAACAGGAGTTATTGGAGTTTTCCCCAGAGTATCAGGCCCTGATCTCTGCTGATCAGGGGCTTATATGGGATAAGCCAACAGGAAGTGCAGAGGCAGCGTGGCTGGCTGGCTGGGGACTGGTTTATACACTGTGCACTATAGTGAACAGCTGTGCATCACAGTGACCAGCCATTTCTAGGAGATAGGAGCAACCAGAACTGCAACAGGAACTGTTACCTGGCAACCAAGGCCCTGAAGCCTACTGGCTGAGGGTTTTCTTTTACATTCGCTTCCTCTTTAATTCCCCTGGACAGTATTTGCTGGGCGTGTTCCTTGTGATCTTTGAGAAAAAGACCAACTAGAAGCAGTGACATCACTCTGGCAAGGTAGTGAGGGAATTAATTTGCTCTAGGACAGTGTCCAGTGTGCATTGGAGGCTCATCAAATCTTGGTCAAGTGTTTGATTGGTTCTATATTCTTGGGGTAGACTTTAAGGAAAAAAAAACTGAAGGCAGAAAAAAAAAAAAACCTCCAAACATCTAGAAGGGCGGGACAAGGAAGGAAGAACTGTGGTAAGCAAAATCCAGGACAATAAACCAAAATCACAGGTAGCAGGGGACATGGACTTAAGGACAGGGGTAAGCAGACCGAAAAGGCATAAAAATCAAGGGGAATTGGTAGTGGGCAGCCCTGTTCCAGCGTGTGTGGACTGGTCAGCATCCAGAGTGATCAGAGGGTCTTGGAGGGAGCTGACTCTTTCACCCGAGCTTCAGAACTGTCCAGGTAACGGTTCCAGTGGATCTGAGGGTGGATTTCTGAAATTGTAGGGGCGGCTTATATGTACCTGGGTTATCTCTGTGTGTGGGAGTTTCTACAGATATAGCTGGGCTTTTAACTGATTACAAGCTGTTTTTCTAACTTTTCTAGAGCTTCGCAGCCTGTATGCGCTCTGTAGTTTTTGAGTTACCTCTGTTACAAATGCAGGCCTGTTGTCACCGCCAATGATTAATAGTAGGCCATATCTAGGGATGATTTGCTGTTGTTTTTTTTTAACAGCAAGACCCTGTAAACTTTAATTGCTTCTCAGCATGGGTAGGGAATCAGAGTTTGGGGCCGGTGACACAGGTGCAGAAGCTCATGGATTCGGGGGTGTGCGTGCCAGCGTAGTAGCCTGAGATTGCAGACAGACAGTGTGGCAGCTATGGCTCTGATCTTCCAGGAATACTGGGCAAAATGTTTCTGATTCAGTCAGTTGGATCTCCTGAGGGGGCTGAGGCCTTTGAACTAGATTATTTTATGTCATTTGGAACAGGTTTCCAAACAGCAACCAGAAGCAGTTTGCTGTGCAGATCACCCTTGCAGGAGAATTTTGGGCAAATTAGTTTGGTCCAAGGTGACCACAGCATGTCCATCCTGTCAGAATTCACTCCTAACAGAGCCACTTCCATGTCGGCATCTGTCAGGGTCCACTTCTTAGAACCATTCATCCCTTTACGGCATGTGGCCCTTAACAGTTAGGTCTCAGGCTAAGGGGAGCCTGTTTTCTTTCTTGATCAGAAGGACAGTGGAAGAACAGGAGGGAGATGGCCCATAGTGACCAGAGCCAAGCGTTTACGTGGGTGGCCACTGAGAGCACCCAGGGATGGACAGGCTGAAGAAGCATTATTGTTCTTGTGAACTTGAGGATCCAGATTTTATAGAAAGCAGCAGCTCTGAAGACTTCTGCTTTGTAAGTGATTTCTGGAAGATACTATAGTAGAAAAGATACTGCTCTGTAGCTTTCTAGCAGGCAGCTTGGAAGTGCCATTAATTGGAAATTCTCTTAAAGAAGAAGCAAGCTTTTGAACCCCTGAGAGGTTGAGCTCCGCTCAGTTGTGAAGACAAGGGGCTGGTAGGAGCCAACTGAAGGCAGAAGGCATTAGGTAGGTCCAGGCCAGTCACCAGCAGGCTGTGGGCAGCAGATGACTGAGGCAACCTAGATGGAGGGCAATCACAGTGGCACTGGCAGCTCAGAGAGCCTGCGCTGGCTTTACAGGCAGGAGAGGTAGAGTTTAGCAGTTGGGCAGCATGTACTGATTGCCTAGGGGACTGCAATGGAGTCATATCTGTTGCTAGAGCCTTGTTGAAAATAGCAGGAGAGTTGTTGACCCCGGTGGGAATTGAGCCCAGGTGAGCCGGCGTTTCGGCTTGGGATTTTCCCAGTTGAGGAGGCTTGTGAGAGCAGCTCAAAAGCAGAGAAAGGCATCAAGTCTGGACATGTAAACCAGGTGGCATTGGAGGCGGACAGCTGAGATGTGGCTGGAGCTTGGTTGTTGATCATGGTCAGTGGCCATGGTTGGTGGCTGCGGTTGGTGGTCATGGTTCATGGTCATGGTTCGTGGCCATGGTTGGTGGCCATGGTTGGTGGTCATGGTTGGTGGTCATGGTCAGTGGCCATGGTCGGTAGTCAGGCCCTGAGTCTTGGCTCACATCTCAGGGATAATTTCAGGATTTCAGTTTTCTGTGTCAGGCTTCTGAAGGTGCCATTTTCCTCTCAGGGAAGAGTCAAAATTGAATGTTCAGTATTAAAAGAGAGGAAGGCTGACTCGCTTGTTGCAAAGGAGGTGTTACACCCTGTAGAGTTCCAGTTGTCCTTGTGATGGTAGCTTTTTGACAGAGGCAACGTGAGTTCTGCTCCACTGTCTACCAGGAATCTACCAGGTTTGTCCTGAGGTTTGCAATGACCGTGGGTCCTCAAGGTCCCAAGTCAGTAGAGCTTGCTCTATCTTATCTGTTCAGGCCTCGAAGGGTGCCACTCCCTTGTCAGGGCTGACATTCCAGTTTGTCCCCAGTCAAAACATGGAACTCAGAAGGAACTGTTGACTGCCATCTTGGGTGGGCATCAGATGAGGCTGTACAACCAGGGGGCCCTCTGTGGATCAGTGCAGGCAACGGCTGGATGTAACCAGTTCAGTTGGCTGGACGTCGATGAGTTGGGGGTAGGGAAGGAAGCTATAGGTGGTGGCAGCAACCGTGGCAGCTGGCAAGGGGCCAAGACAGAATTCTCAGAAAGAACTGGGCCTCTTTTTTTCTTTGTGCTTTCTTTGAGATGCAAGGAGTGAATGGCTTTCATGTTTAACTCTGTACAAGCCCTTTCTCCTGCAGTCGCAGACTGTGGATTGTTGCTAATTAATTCCCATCTCTGACTTCCTACATACATGTTCTATGTCCTTGGATGATGGCACAACAGCAAAAGGGTGGCTGATCCCCATAGAGAGAGATCATTCAGATACCTGCCCCCCTGCACCCTCTGGGGAGACTTAGGTGTGACTTAGCTAAGGCGGGTTGAGACCTCTGCTACGCCGGTGCCAGCTGCCCCAGAGCTGCTGCTGGGGAAGGCCCTACCAGCCACCATGGCCACTGACTCCTGTTCTTGGGGTGCAGATAAGTAGCCTGATGCTTACACTGTTCATTCCACTCCCTCTGAGCAGGCACTCAGAGGCTGAACATCCTAAACCCTTCCCTTGAGGGTGTGCCCAAGAACAGGAGTAGATTAGATTCCCTTTCCCCTTGAGCTAAGCAGGACTGACAGACAGACTAACTGGGATCATCCTGGGGGGTCTTATCAGAATCAAGCAGGCAGGCAGGCAAGCAGGCAGACAGACAGATTACAGCCTCCTCCCTTTGGGGTCCAATATGAGCTGCTGGAGTGGGGAGCCAGGAATCCTTCTCCAGACCTCTGAGGGGACTCAAGAAATCTTGATGGCACACCTTTCCATGAGGACCTCAGAAGGTTCTCGGTCTATCCTCAAGGGTCAGGACAGGTGACCAAAGAGGTCAGCAAGGTCGGTCTTCCCGGCCAATGCACCAGATGCAAGGGCAAGAAGACACACTGAAACAGCACCCAGGATATGGAGGTAAATTGATTTATGCCAATGGACACCAATTGGGATAATTCCCAGAGTATTAGGCCTTGATCTCTGGTGGACAAGGGCTTATACCAGGCATCAAACAGGAAGTTCAGGGACATAGTGGCTTGTTCGATCCCCGGTACTGCATGCTGTACTTGCTCCGGAACCCGGAACTCACCACACCAGTCTCCAAAAACAGGTGTGGTGGTGCATGCCTGCAATCCCCGCGCTAAAAGATAGAAGCAACCAGAAGTGGAACAGGAACTATTGTGTGGGAAACTAAGAAGCTGCGGCGTTCTGTCGGGGTGTGGGCAGCATTTCCTGCTATATCACGGCCAGGCTCTCTCAGCCTGCGCTGGGGTGGCCACTCACCTCCCCCTCTGAATGCCTGGCAACCACTAATTACATTTCTATTTCCACATTTGCTGTCACTTGCAGAAGAGTGCTTGCTGAAGGGAACGATGCTAGCTGCGGGCGGCTGGGATTGGCTGTTTGGGATGCTCGCTCTCTGGCGTTTTCCTCACTGGCTTATGCACCGCAGCCCCCCTTGACCTCCAGTTTCATTTTCTTCAGTTTCCATTACTTATACTAATATCTGAAAATATTAAGTGGAAAATCTCAGAAGCAAGCATCTTTTGAGATGGTCATTGCATTCACATAACTTTTATTGTAGTGCATTGTTATAACTGTTCTATTAATATTAATCTTTTACCGTGATTAATTTGTAAGTTCAACTTTGTCACAAGTATATACACATAAGAAAAAGTAGAATCTGGTGCTATCTATAGTTTCAGACCACAGTAAGGGTTTAGGAATTATCCCTCATGTATGAGTGAGAGCTGCTGTAAAATACTGCTTTACTGTTAATTGCTGAATAATATTTCCTGTTACAGATGTACCAGAGTGTGTTCGGCCATTCAGTGAGTGCAGAAAATCTCAGGGTGTCTTGTTTTTTGGCTATCATGAGTAAAGCTTCCATTTATACATTTTTGTACTAGTTTTTACACACATTCCAGTTGAGGCCCATGGTATAATTGCAAGGTCTTTTTGTGGTTACATGTTTGATTATTAAAGAAATAGCTCTCCACTATAAAAAGTCTACTGTCATTGTAACTGTTTTTCTCATTTGTTTTTTAAAATTTTTTTCTCCTATTTTTAAAGTGTCATTATGGGCTGGAGTGATAGCTCGGTGGCTTAAGTGCCTGCCTGGCAAATGCGAGTCCTGAGTTCGCTCCCTGGTGCTGCATGCTGTGCTTGCTCTGGAACCTGGAGCTCACTACGCCAGTCACCAAAAATGGGTGTGGTGGTGCAGGCCTGCAGTCCCAGGGCTAGGGAGGTGAGACATGAGTTTGAACTGTGTAGTGAGACCCTATATCAACAAAAATAAGTAAATAAGTAAATAAGTAAATAAATAAATAAAAAGTGTCATTTTTATCCCTCTCTGGCTGATTTCACTTTTCTTTGTCTTCAATTTTTGGAAATGTAATTATGGTTCCCTTTATCATCAATTCCTTTTGATTTGTTCTGCTCTAAATCTACTCAGTATCTTAAGATTGTAGGTTCAGAGATTTTGACAAATATGTGAAATTTTCTGTGATGATTTTAAGGATTTTTTGTGTTCCATTCTTCTTTGATTTTCCTTCTCAAACTCTGATGACATGAATGTTAGATTTTAACACTTCCACAGTGTTTTGAAATTTGCTTTTGAAGTTCTATTTTATCTCTGCTTTTTAGGCTGCATAATTTCGACCACTGTATCTCTACTTCCCCGATTCTCTCCTCTACTCCTTCCATTTTGCAGTTAAACTCATTTATTAGGCTTTTATTTTGTTAATGTGTTTTCTAGTTCTAAAATCTCCATTTCATTAGCTGTATCCTCTCTTCCCATGCTGAGGTTTTCTTTTCAGCCTGTTGTGTGTCCAGCTTTCTGTTCAAAGCCTTTCTACCTGAGTGACATAAAATAATTTTCTGATAACTCTCCTGTCTCCACCATCTTGATGTCCGCCTTGGGAGGTCTTCCTGCTGCTTGTTTCATGTCATGGTCTTACCTAAGTCTGCTTTCACTAGGATCGAATCACACTGCTCCAGCGCAGGGAAGCGGGAGTGTCCAGAGCCTTCTTACTTCCAGGGCGAGGGAGACACACAGCTCTGCTAGTGGGCGCCTGTGCTCACCAGGCATCGTCTCCTCCATGGCGGGTAGAGGGGGATGTTCTCGCTGCCCTTGTGGCTCCTCCGCTTCCCCAGCTAGGAGGGTGGCCGCCCGCTGCATGGTGAGAGAGCGTGCTTGTGGCTCCTCCCCGTGCCTTCTCTCAGGCTGCCTCTCTGAGGGGTCTCACGCCACCAGCAGGAGCAGGAATAATGACCTTGCAACTTGCCGGAAGGGTCAGAAGTCCAAGCTCTTTTCTAGTTGCTTTTTTTTTTTTTAAATGATACTACTCAGAAAGTGTGTTGGGGTGCTCGTTATAACCCAGCGTCGGGGAATCTGGACTTCTCACTCAGTGCTGCTGGTGTGGATGCAGGTGCGGATGCAGCTGCTTTTTGATGTTCAGGTGGAATGAGCAGAACTTCTGTATCTTGAGCATCCTCACCTTTTGTGGCCATTGCACTAGAGAGAGACTCCTTCGGGGCTTTCTGCACAAACCTACTGGCTCTTCCGTTTGATGTTTCCTTCAACCCAAGTCTGAAATATGAGAGGAAGAAGAAATCCCAGAGATGTTACCGTCGTTTCTCTCCTCTGGACTTAAGTTCCTTTGCCATTTGCATTTTCTCTCTTTTCGGGTCTTCTTACATTTAATTTCAAAATACAGTCCCAAAGTCTGAGTTGTATGTAGCAGGAACAATTTGTTTCCTCTCCCTAGAAGCAGACGCCCAGTTAGCATGCATAAAAATTTTGCAAGATACAGTCAAGTTTGAGAAACTTTGGCTGTTGCTTTGCGGAGAGATTGAGAGTCTGGGAGTTGCAAAGGCCTTGCTTTATCTTTCTCTACTAGAACAGCGACAGGTGTGGCAGGTAGCATAGTCAAGGGTCTCAGGCACGGTCCTTTTGACTGTAGTGTGTCACTCTCAGCTTGCAGGTCTCTGGCACTCTTCCTGAAGAGAGTTAGAGTAGATAGTGGCTCCCTCGTGCACCACGAGGCTGAGCATGTTGGGCCTGCAGCTTGTGTGTGCAGCAAGCACCCAGGCTGCCAGCACTCGTGCCTGCCCGCGTCCGCTCAGCACAGTGGTTCTCCACCATCTCCCACAGCTCCTTGGTCACTTTGCTTTCTCTGGATGCCCCTAACTGCGCCTCTGCTCTTACTGTAGACAGTGGCAGCTGGTCCTTCCGCTTTCATTTCAATGGCTTAAGCCTTGCACATTCTTTCTCTCCCCAGTCTCTCTCTCCTGGTGTCTAAAGACACCTTTTCTACTCTTATTGTGATTTCAAACTCAGTGTGTCCAAGATGAGACTTTCCTGTACTGAGAAATCCAAGTGCAGGATTAAGGATTAAGCCAAAGTAGGAAGAAAAAGATTCCGACTTTGGCTGAAGATGTTGCTCAGGTGCTGAAGGCACGAACCCTGAGGCTAACTTTAGTTTCGTCATTCTGTATTTCCGGTTTAATCAGTCAGCAGGTTCTGTGACCTCTAAGCCAGTGCTATCACCCTGAGATGCACAACCCATGCCTTGGCTACTTTCTCATCCCTGGGACCCAATACCACACACCTAGAAGTGGAAGAAGCCAGGGCTTATTCCAGCTCACCGTGTCTAGACACTTGAGCAGAGTGGGCTGGCTCCAAGGTGGGGTGGCACACTGCGGGGGATGGCAGAGGAGAAACATGGCCTGAGGTGGTGGGCAGGAAGCAGAGAGAGATAAGTGGGGGGAGGGAGGCAGGCCCCTCCTGGCCACCTTCTGGGGAGTCACTTCCTAGCACCAGACATCACGTTCAGCTATGAGCTCACTGATGCTCTAATCACTCTTGCCCTTTCGGTTGCCTCCACAAACCCCACCTGGGAGTGCATGAGTTGTGGGGGGTCTCTGGGCACAAGCCCTAACAACCTGCTCGAGGCCTCATCTCAGGGTAGCTGGCACACACCGAGGTGGCCATGCCCGCCCCACTGCCTGCTAACCTTAGCTCCCTCCCACAGTGCTGGGGTGCAGGATGTAGCAGAGGCTCCTTTCCTTGGCCCTTCAGCATGTGCTACACGACAGCATCCCACACCCCACGGAAGGCCCACAGACAACCTATGCAGGCCACAGGTGGAATTTGGAGGGTCGAAACAGACATCTTTTGTTTAAAGATAATGCCCCAGAACACACGTAAGTGCAGAGGCAAATTTGTTCCTTCTATATTTTATGTTACACATTTTAAATACATCTCTCGGGGCTGGCGAGATGGCTCAGTGGTCTAAAGCACCTACTTGGAACAAGCTCAGCAAAGCAC
>NDGM011085577.1:0-28674 GCA_002564305.1 Octomys mimax | reverse complement strand
CTCCCTCCTCCCTGTCCCCCTCTTCCCTCTTCCTTCCTCCTCCCCCTCCCCCTTCCTCCCTCCCCCGCTTCTCCTGGCCCTCACCTCTTTTACCCTTGTCCCCACTACATGTGCCGTCACCCGCGCGGTGGCTGGTGTCTCGGAGGTAACAGAGGGCAGGATGTGAGACTGATTCGGTCCGGCCTGGGACCAGACTGGCTCGCCCAGCAGGGCTGCCCTCCCCTCCCGGTGAGTAAGGAGCCAGGGCTTCCCTCCTCCTGCTCCCCCAAGCACTGCGTGCAGCCCCTCAGTGTAGATCACCTCGACTAGAATATCTAGAATTTAGTTTGGGGGAAGCTGTGGAGCTCCATTTTCTGTACAAAGAAAAAACAAGAACTGATAGACCCAAAGCCGGTGTCAAAAGCACGCAGCACCATTTCCGCAGTGTGGATGCTGAAGGTGCGAAGAGCTCTGTTCTCCCCGAGGACGGCAGAGTCGAAGCTGCGCTGCTGGCTGCTGTGCGCTGCTGCGGTCTCCCTGGGCAACGCGCGCCGCAGGGAGGGGCGTCCCTGGCTGGCCTCCAGCACCCGCGAGGCCCTCCACAGGCGCACCGGCCTTGCTGTCCGGGTGCTTTTGTAAAGCAGTTTCTGGAGGTTGGCCGCCTTTTACTCTAAACAAGTGAGCAGCATGCGTTTCACTAAGTCAGCCCATAAGCAAGACGGAAAGCGGCGGGACAGGAGGGGACTCGCGCGCTTGGAAGACAGCCGAGCCACGCAGCTTTCTGCGGGGACGACGAGGTGTGAAGCCGAGAGGGGCGGTGCTCGCAGGGCGGCAGCCTCCAGCAGTGCGCACAGCTGAGGTGCTGGGGCGCTGGCTCCCGCCCGGAACGTCTCGCGGCCAGCGCTTGGCACCTGCACAGCTCAGCCTGCACAGCTCAGCCTGCAGGAGTCCGCAGTGGGCGACCGCTGCAGCGTGCAAACGGGTTCGTCCGGAGGGAGGCGGAGCGCAGTATCGCACGGCGTTCTGCGCTGATGTGAGCGCACGCAGCCTCTCCGGCCTCTCGTGGCATACTGCGCTGGAAAGCGAGCGCAGCAGATGACGTTCACCATCCATGGTGTCCAGATATTATTTCTAAGAACAGCCTAAAACGAAGGTTCTCCTTGGAGGGCGAAGGGGTTTGTGGCAAGCCCTGGGGACACTCCTGCTGTCACGGCGGGAGGGAGGGGGTCCACCAGCATATTGCAAGGTGCAGGTCCCTGCTACTGGGCTGTGCCCTACCTGTGTGGCTTGCGCCTCGACGCCCATGCAAAGGCTCCTGTAGTCCTGGAGGGTGGGCTTTTCCAAGGTCGTCTGCTCTCTTATTTTCATCCCCTCACTTCAGCGAAAAGTTAGTGTTTCCAGCTTGACTCCAGGGGCCAGGTCCTCACTTGCGAGCACCCTCATCCATGCAGGCGAGGGCAGGCAGGAAGACGTGGAGCGCTGCGCACGCCTGCCTCGGCGCGGCCTGCTTAGGCCGTGAGGGAGGGCGAGGCTCCTACCCCTTTCTCCCACTGCCTTTGCTGTCTTCTGCCGTCTTGCACCGGTCCCCTGAGCCCTGCTGTCCTGGCTCCGAGCCAGGGGACTAGGGCCTGAAACCTGCACGGACTGCGAGCTAAGCAGACCTCTCCTACCTTAATTTGGGGTGTCAGGTATTTTTCCTCAGCGACGAGAGAAGAGCACCTAACACCACCCGAGCACTCGCAGCTAGGCCCGGTCAGCCGTGGCCTCAGGAAGCAGCGAGTTAGAATGTGTGTTGATACCGCAGAAGGAATTCATTCCATTGCATAGTTAATGTAAGTGACGGGGAACACTGCTGAAATAGAAATGTTGGGTTTAGGAAGCGACATCCCTACCGGCTCTGCTGCCGACCTCCGGCCGCTGCGTCCTAGCCGCAGAACGCCGTATGCTCGGCTAAGCGGTCGGAGGTCGTTTTCTTCTCGCTGTCAAGACTGCATGCATAAGATCAGGTGTGGCTTGGCCAGGTTCTGGGGCGGCGGCTCCTGGCTTGCCCAGGCCATCTTCGCTGGGGCCCGGGTGGTGGGGTGTGGAGAGAGGAGAGGCGCAGAGACTTCTCTTGTGCGTCCTGTAGGAAACAGTGATTTCTTCACAAAGGCCCGGCCCTCATCGCCTCTCCCAAGCCTAGAGCTCCCTCAGAAGCCCTGTGTTTGAACCCTAAAGCCAGGCAGAGTGGAGCTTTAGCGTAGGAATCTGTGGGGACACAAGTCAGTGTCCACTGCACGTGGGGGTCCCCAGAAGCCATGTGTAGATAACAACCTCTCTCACCAACGGGTAGGTACTGTCAGACTTACAAGAAGTTAAGTGTTTATTGTATCATTTTCACTTCAGTAGATACTTGCCAAGTTTATCTCCTCTTTAAGGTTATTGCACCAAGAGTCTCTGGAGAGGAATTCTGCTCTGCATTTGTATATCTTCTGAAGCTAAGTGGAAGTCATGCTCTGTCAATAGGTCTTGTGTCTTCAAAGTTGGGTGCTTCTTAATTAAGAAGTAAGGGAGCAGTCCGTTTGAGTGATGGATTATGGGGAAGGCTGGATTTGGTTTGGGGTATCTATAGGTTATTAATTACCTCAGACTTTTGAAACATTAAGTAAATAACTAGGTATGGAACAGAATAAAGTTATGACACCCTTTTGTACCACAAATATGGAAATCCAGTTTAAATGCCATGTCTCAAAGCCTTTACATTTTCAACTCATAATCAAAAGGTATGGATTGTAAAATAATCTATGCTTTATGCTTGTTTTGACATGTGTTTCTGTCCTGATCCACTGCCATTATAGATGATCCTTTGATCTATTCAGTTGTTAAAATTGAAATGGCTTGTGGAGTCATAGTCATTAAATGGTAGTGAAGAAGAGAAGTTGGGGTATCAAGTTCTACTGTCACCCACCACATTTGATGAATAAACACCCTATCATTTAAAGTCCCCCAGCTTATTACTTGAGGTAAATGTATTCAGGATACAAATCAACATTAAAAGTGTCAGTAGTTGGCTCAGTGGAATAAGCACTTCCCTGGCAAACCCAAGGGCCTGAGTTCAATCTCTGGTTCCGCAAAAAAAAAAAAAAAAAAAAGTGTCAATAGCTTTTCTAGCCACTGATGATGAGCTATCTAAAAAAGAAATCAGGAAGATAATTTCATTCACAATACAGTTTTTAAAAGTACCTCAGGATCAACCTAACCAAGGAGGTAAAAAACTTCGGCTGTGGAAATTAAAGAACTCTGAAGAAACTGAAGCAGACACTAGGAAAGGGAAAGCCTCCCTTCTCAGGGATCAGCTGAATTAACAATACTGTTAAAAAGGTGGTTTTGCAAAAAGCAACCCACAGATTCAGTGCAATTCTCATCAAAATTCCAATGATACTGCTCAAATTTCTATGGAAACACAAAAGACCAGGATAGACAGCTAAAGCAGTTTCAAAGCACACTACAAAGCCACAGTGACACGAACAGCATGGGACTGGCAAAGAGGCA
Source organism: Octomys mimax (assembly GCA_002564305.1). Lineage (NCBI taxonomy): Eukaryota > Metazoa > Chordata > Mammalia > Rodentia > Octodontidae > Octomys > Octomys mimax. The sequence goes on along the minus strand of NDGM011085577.1, from coordinate 25,164 downwards.
GACACAGAGACCAATGGAACAGAAATGAAGACACAGAAGAAACACACCTACACAAGCACAGCCATCTGCCTGTAAATGGAAAAACAGAAAAAAAAGCACACTGGAGAAATGGCAGCCTCCATGACAAATGGTGCTGGGGAAACTGGATATCCTCGGGTAGAAATGGAACTAGGTTCCCCCTTTACCACTACAAAAATTAGCTCAAAGATGTAGGTATAAGCCCTGGAACTTCTGAAACTGCGAGAAGAAAACACGGGAGAACCACTTGAAGCCACTGGTGCAGGCAACCGTGGCCGGGACTCTGACAGCAGGGGAAGGCAAGAACTAATGAACGGAGCGACATTAAATTGAGAAGTTTCTACTCAGCAAGGGAAATGACCAATGCAGTGAAGAGAGTCTACAGAGTGGCAGAAAATATTTTCCAATTAATCTTCTGACACAGGACTTACATCTAGACTATATAAAACAAACTTCACATCAAAAGAAAATCAAATAGTTCAATCAGTAAATGAGCAAATGAACACTTCTCTAAAAAGAAGTGCAAATGAGCAATAAGTACATGAGGAAATGTTCACCACTAGAGAAGTGCAGGTGAAAACTCCGTGGAGACATCGCCTCACCCATCAGAGCAGCTGTTGTCAGGGACACAGAAAACAGCAGATGCCGGTAAGCATGCAGGCAAAGGGGGTCTGTGCTGCTGCGGCGTGCAGCAGGGCAGCCACTGTGGGAATCAGCACGGGGCTTTGTTCACAAAACAAGCACAGAGCTGCCCTTGGATCCGGCTGTATTCTCCTTGGTGTACTAAACCTGAAGAAATTCGAGTCAGTACCCTGCAGGGACACCAGCATAGCGTGGTCACCGGACTCGGCTCACAGTAGCCAAGACAAGGACAGTGTAGGTCCCCATGTCAGAGGGAAGGATCCAGAGGACGGGGCATGCACATGACAGTGGAGTACTATGCAACCATAAAGAAGAGTGAAATTTTGCCCTGTGCAGAAGACAGGTGAATCTGAGCAAACTAAGCCAGACTCAGAAAGACACATACCATATACTCAGACTCAAGGGTGGGATCTAAAAGTGTGATAAGATAGCAGGAGGGAGACTACTGGTAAACCAGAGAAAAGGAGTGGGGAGGGACTGCAAGGGCAAGGAATAGGGGTGTGGGCACAATCAAAATACATTATGTGCATTGAAAACAACAGAAAAGAAAACAATAAATGGTCCTCCCGTGCAGTGTCCATGTGGCACGCCCATCTTGCAGGGCAGTGCCAGGGCATGCCCCTCCTTGGGCCCGTCTTTCTATGAACCACACTCATAATAAACCATGAACTTTTTAGCAGATAAGTAACACATTTTAAAAACTGGGCAGGAAAAGACTCTTCTTCTCCGGCCTACGCTGAGTTTTCAAGTCAACTCTCAGAGCGTGGCTGTGAGCCACACAATGCTGTCTTGCTGCCTGGGAGGCTGGCCGGCGTCACCACAGAGGCTGCCTGGGCACAGGGCCACCAGGCAGGCCTGAGGCCCTGGAGGTCAGGACACCGTCACTCTGTCAAGGAAGCATGGGCTGGGGCCTCAAGGGCGGAGAGCATGGTGGTCTGATGGCTAACAGGATTGGGCCAGCTGGGGGGGTCTTGGGGGCAGGCTGTACTGTGTTTTACACAAGAAGCATGTACATTTCCTGAAGTCCTAGAGAGGAGAATGTGACAGCGGACAGAAACTACAGAGAAACAGTCTTGTTTAATACGCAGAAACCCCCATAGTGGCATGAACTGCATCTGTCAAAAAGCATTTCTTCTGAGGCAAGGAGGACCACTGCAAGCTGAGGCCGGCAGCAGGCTCGATGCCGAGGAGTTCCCTTGTGTCGAGCAATAAGACGGAGCAAAGCGCCACGTCCGCTCTGCATCATAACTCATACTGGTAAAGGGTGCAGAGCCAGGTGCACAGCTCCACAGTCTTGGCCGTGTGCACTGTGTGGACCACCACACAGATGAAGGTGGGAGCAGCACCCAGGCGTTGCCCGAGGCCCCTGCAGCCCAGGCCCAGCTGACGCTGCCCCCCAGGGGTGGCCACTGCTCAGACTGTGTCAACAGGGCTCATTACGGCCCACTGTGCCTTTCTCGCTGGCCGCCTGCGGTGCAGTCAGGGACCTGTGACACCCACCGTGCGCCTTTTCTTTCGCTCAGCACGGCGCCTGTAAGACAGCCCCTGCTGCTGCCGGGTGGGCTGTTCGCGTCTGTTGCCATGCAGCACTTCTTTTTGGCTTTCAGTAAGTGTGCATCATGCTTTCAATGTTCATTTGCTTGTGCAGAGATCGTTCGCTGCGCCTCCACCGGGGCAGGTCCGGCAGCGCGCTCCATCTTGCTCCACGTTCCCCGACTGTCAGGATGATGATGTTATCTCCTCGGGTCCCCCAGCCACGAGGCCTGCTCAGGAGGCCGTTCTGTCCAGCAGTCACAGGCTTGGGCTGCAGGTTGGTCCTGTACTGCCTCCGCCTCAGCCTCCGCCTCTGCCTCCAGTGTCTCCTGCGCTGACATCTCCAAAGTCCTGCTCCCCGGCCTAGACCCTGTTTCTGACCAGCTTACGCTACCTAAGAGTGTGTTTTCTGGAACACTGTGAAGGTGGTAGATTCGTGAGACTGCCTTGAACGTTCCTCTCCCTTCGCTTTCGGTCTTCTTTTGGCCTTGCTCCTCTCAGGAGCCACCTCTTCCCTCTGTCCTCCTGGCATCTGGTGGGGCCTGCTGGTCCTATGTCTGCTGCCGGGCCCCCTGCTCTGCTTGCTCTGGGTTAGGCTTTCTTGCCTCCTACTGGTCAGTTGGGCACGGCATGAGGGTGTGGGCTGTCCCTGAGGGCGCCAACCTGGGCTCTGCCCACGCTGCAGCCTGTGGCTAGAGGCCCCCAAGTCCTCAGGCAGTCACAGTGGGGCTTTTCAGCGGTGGCTACCGCTAGGGTGTGATCCTGGGATTTAAGGGTATGCCTACTAGGTTAGTCTGCTAACTGTTTTCTCATGGTTTTGGGTGTGGATAAAGGTGACCCTTCCCAGGTGTGGGTGTAGCCAGACAAAAGGCAGGAAGCCTGGCTGGGATGAAAGGGAAAGGGAGGCCTGCGGCTCGCTGCCTTCCCCTGGCCACACCACGGGCTGTCTCCCCTCTGCGAAGCCACCATGCTGTGGAGCAGCTGATTATGGACTGAAACCTCTACGGACTCTGAGCTGAAACAGACTTCTCCTCCTGTAACCTGCCATGGTATTTATAGAAAAAGTACGTAAGAGAAGAACTAACTCGGACCCAAAGGGGGACCTCGAGCACTGAGGGAGGTGGTGGGGGCCTTGAACTGTGGGTGGCTGGGCAGATGCTGGGCCCGCACTTCACCCCGAAGAGCGGGAGTTTCTGAACAGCGTGTTCATGCCTTGCTGGAGGGAGCTAAGACGTTGTCCGTTATAAAAAGCACCACTGTTTTATTTGCCTCTTTTAAAAACAAATGCTGGTAATTAAACTCTTACATCATGTCCTAACAATAACCATCATCCTATGAGACCAGATCCTCATTTCTTAAAATTTCTTTCATCTATTTTGATAGATTTAGCAATTTCTGCAGTCTTCAATTACATGTCTGGTGTGTCACAGGCCGTATTTATATCTTAGAAACTAACCACAATTTATCCATGTGTAACTCGCTCTTTCCTATGTTCCCATAAAGCAACTGACCTCTATTGTGTAAGAAAACCGAGCAATTGCAGTTATTTCTCCAGTGATAAACGCTGCTTGGGGAATATCATCTTATACCTTGTGGTATTTCCATGCTTTGCAGCTTAGAAAATAATTTTTTGTTTAAATGGTGAATTACAGTGTAATTCTCTGACAACACTGTTAGGTAGCAACTAAAATCGGCATATGAAATACCAACAAAATACATTACTCAGTTACTATGATAAAAAGAGGAACAGCTATGTCTGTGTTTGCTTAGACAGGAAATGACGACTGCCATTTGACCGTTACCAGCTAGCAGTAATTTTAAGATACAATTGACCATTAGATGCAACCTAATGTCAAACATATTAAAATGTGATAAACATGTGTCTTGGAAATGATGAAATTAGACAGCCACTGTGAGGAAATGAGCTCCGTGGCCCAGAAATTTCGGAAACCATGGGTCCGCCACAGTTACGCAAGTTGCTTTTAATGTTGGACTTCAGAGACTTTAATATGCTAATAAGGCTTATGGGCCTTGTAGGGAGCAGTGCTTGGCAAAATCAATTGCCCATAAATATTCGTTTGAATTTCATCTTTTTGGACCATGGGCTTGAAGAAAATAATTTGGAAAGTGACAATGTAGAGTAACTCAAAAATAGGAGTTGGACGGAGCTCAAGAAGAGAATTTTGGGCAATGATTTTTAGGAAAGCAGTCAAGGAGAACAGAGACCTAAAAACAGGCCAGTGGGCGTGTCAGGAAGTCTTTCTGCAAGTGCTGAGGTGCTGTTGGGAAAGGGCAGCATGGTTCTGGGCCCAGCAGGCTGGCCAGAGGAAGTGGGGCTGCAGTGCCCACTGATATAAACTGTCCTCTGGGAGATGCTCATACCAGGCCAGGGAGGACTTGGTGGATGGACTGATGGTCAGCTCGGAACACCTGGCTGAACTGACCAGTGTGGTGCGGAGAGTGGAAGGCCCACCTGAGGGTTGCTGCCAACAGCACAGAAGGAAAATGCAGGGGAGGATGGTGCAGTCGGTTCTGCTGGAGAAGTGTGTCGCGCTGGCTCTCCTGGCGTGGGCATGGCTATTCTCATTGTCTGATGAGCTTGGGCCCTCACTGTCCCTGAGGACGGCTACGTCTCCCCTTGAGGGGAGCTCTGGTCCTTCCCTTGAGCATCACTTCCTGACTCCCGTGCAGATCCCGCAGCCACTAGCACAGACCCTTCATCCCACTGGCGCAGACTTTCCAACGTCCCCCACTGGCCTTGGGCCTTCCCAGTGCAGAACCTGGATGCAGACCTGCACCAGACATCGTCGTGTGCTCTAGGTCTTCAGCTGGGCTCATGCAGGACGTCGCAGGGGGCCAGGCCCTCCGCTGGCCGCTTTGGGTCTCTAGAGGGTGGGCAGCTCTCCAGTACCCTTCTTCATTTGAGGCTTTGGGTGAACATCATAAAATAATCCTATAAATCATGTGTCCTGTATTAACTACATTGTCTTGCACACCGTGACTACAGTAGAAGCCATTGCTCTGGTCCCTGCCTCTGCCAGGCTTTTGTGTGGCAAGTCTGTTGGGCAGAGGGAGCAGGTCCACCCTGTCTGCCAGGTTCTCTGAATCCTAGAGCAGGCAGAGAGCTGAGAAGCTACAGTCTTAGACCCGCTACCCGCAACATCCCTTCTATTTCCGCCCGACTCAGCAAGTACAGGCAGCAGCTGTGTCCTACTGGGTCCTCCTTCGTCCTCGAAGATGGCACTGAGCCAGCTCCCACTGAAGAGCGGCAGAAGAGAACCTAATTCATGCACTGGAGAAAGTTACGGAGGAGCATCGCGAGTGACGAGTCCTGGCTTGCCTCAGACAGAGCACTGAAGCGCTGAGTTCTCCATCTGGGGATGGTTGGTGGTTGCCCACACCTTAGAGCTAGCTGATAGCTGTGAAACTTTAAGCTATTATCTATGAGACCCTAAAGCATTATCTATAAAATACAGCTAAGACGGAGACTAAGTCAATAACCACCATTTCTGATGGTCATGCTTACTATTTTTTTGATTTCAAAACATAGTAGGCTTGGGGTTCTGTCCCCAGCACCTCAAAAATTTATTATCAGTCAGAAATCAAATAGCAGAAAAAGTTAAAACAGGAATTCTTTTTTTTTTTTACAGGCTTACTAGACATAATAAACAATTTCTTCTCTATTTACAAGAAGTTAGTCTTAGTTTTTAGAAGCGTTGTGAACAGCAATACACAATACATAGATTCATAGAGGAAATTTTGATCAGCAAAGTGAGGTACTGTTGCTGAATCCACTGGTTCTCAGAGGCCCCAGGACATAATCTTGTAAAAAGGAAAAGCAGAGATAAATTAGGAGGAGGTGGAGGAAGAAAGTAGGCAGGGCGGATCCAATCTGATGAACCAGCAGAGAATGACCAAGACCCTGCCCGAGAGGCTGTGGGGCCCGATAAGACGTGGTGGGTGAGTGTGTGGCCGCCGTGTCTCCACGAGGACCTGCGGGAGCTGCCGGCTCAAGCAGCGAAAGCGCGGCGCACCTAAGAAGCAAGCGCCACCCGCGCTCATCTCCTGCGCTTGCGTTCTCCGCACGCATCTCGAGTAATGCAGATGTTCCTTCAGGAGGCTGGAGCTGGCCAGCCACGCTTTTGGGAGATGGATATTGGCCGGCTCTCCGGTAATAGCCCGCACCGCGCGCCTCCGCCATGACGTCGCGGAACGCGATCACGAGAGTGCTTTGGGGCTGCGACTACTAAACTGCAGAAACACCACTGCAATTCTGCCACCGGGAGAGCTCTGCTGGTATTTTAATTTATGCATGAAGTAAATGTACAAAACGAGAAGGAGAACGAGGTGATAAAAGGCTGGGTACTTATTAATATTGAACAGGAAGAAGTATTTCACCCACAACTCTAACATTACGAGGCACCAGGGAGCCCTTGCCTACAGTGTTGGAGCACACATTCTCGTACATGTATGTGAACTGAAATTTTTTGACAACGTTGAATGGAAATAGTATTTTTGAGCTCATTGTTAAAATTTAAGGAATCCCTGGGAAATGATAATGAATGTAGAGAAACAATTAAGTTGAGCAATTTCATCGAAGCACAACTTATATCAAAAATTGGAAATTAACCTATAAAATAAGGAATAATGAAGATTTAAACACTTCTGTGACGTAGAAGAAAAATGCCAAGAGTATATCTAATGTAAAAATAACTAGATATAAAACACTACGTGGCACATGCTGAAGATCATAAAACTTTAAAATACACAAACAAATAAATGTGAAAATGTCCACAGTCATGGTCTCTAGGTAGAAGTCTAAGTAGTTTTTATAGATTTTTCCTTTTTTTTTTTTTTTACATTGTATTATACTATTTATTGAGTCTTACTTTTTATTTTAAAGAAAACTTAAAAATAAAAAGGATACAATTTTAAAACAAGATTGTAGGAAATTAACAATGGCAGTATACTGCATGTTGATACTGGCAAAGTAGCTAGCTCCTCAGATTGCAAGCTTCTTTTGATCAAATAATGCACATGCGGAATAGAAATTATTTTTTATTCTATTTACTTTATTTAATTTTATTACCTTTTTGAGATAGAGTCTCGGTATGCAGTTCAGGCTGCCCTTGAGCCCAGTTTGTAGCCCAGGCTGGTCTCGAACTCTCAACCATCCTCCTGCCTCAAACTTCGAGTGCTGCAATTACTGGTGTCCACCACCACACCAGGCCTGAACAAAATTTATAAAAAGAGTGAAGACAGTACCTTTTGAATGTCACCTGTATAATTCTAGTCTCTACCCTTCAAGCTCTTTCACTAGGAAAAAGTTAGTTTCAGGGAAGCGACTTCAACCGAAATAAAATTAAAATATAACTAAAAAACTGTTGCGCTGAGCCGTCATAAAAAGTTCATCATCCGACTGAAAATTTGTCATCTACCTCCTTGCAATGCCTGCCGCAAAAATTAGAATGCACTGAAAACTTCAAGCTGTGTGCCAAGGAGTCAGCTGTCGTGTCCCCCTCCCCCAGTCTCGGTGTCACCGCTAGAATGTATCACCTTCCGAAAATAGGCCTCAAGATGTTTACCTTCTGCGAGCCGGCTTTACCTGCCCTAGCAACGAGTGGCTCCCTTCCCTTCATCGGGCTGTGGACGAGCCTCTCCGCCGGCCACGCGCCGGCAGGTGCCTCACCCGCGAGCACGGCTGCAGCGGGCCTCGGGGTGCGCTCGCCGCACACGGGGTGCCGATCTGCGGTGACACGTGAGAGAGCTCAGGCCCGCGATTAGCGCACAGACTGCTGGCATGTGGCCACAACTCCGTGCAGCCTCGGATCGCATCAGGCTCCAGGCACAGGGGGAGCGTGCGGGGAGCAGATGTGGAAAGCGGCAGTGCTCCACGTGTGAATTTTCCCTTTAACATCTGGTCAGTCATCTTGCAAAGGTGTTGCAGGTAAGAAGTGTCACTGAATCAGCAGAAATGTGCCCTCCTCCTAAAAATACCTCCTCTATGTTTATTTCTGCATTCTTATGAGCCCGATACCCGGAGGACACCCATCAAATAAGTAGTGAAACATGTAAATATATATATAACCGTAGCTGCCAAGCTGGGAGGAAAAGCGGGAGACCCTCCGAGGTCAGAAGCGGCCTTGGCAGACCCCGAGACTGACGCTCGACAGACAGGTAGCTGTGAGGGGGTCTGAGCTGAGGGTCCCGGAGGACACAGGTCTGCCTACCGCTCTCCCCAAAGCACGGGCAACCAGGATCCTGCTGCGCTCTAGACAGATTAGAAATCCGCCCCTGAGAATTCCAGATCACAGGCCTGGCCTGAGGGAGTTGGATCATAAATCTGCGGCAAAAACTCAATCAATCAATCAATAAATCAATCTGCGGCAAAACCATAATGTCCAGAGAAATAAATCAGACGCACCAGCTTAAATATCGTGTGGCCTCTCTTACATGAGAAACTCAGGGTGGACAGAAGGAGTAATCTAGGAGACAGGTAACAGGAAACAGGGGGCTGGAGCTTCCTTAAAAGGAAAGGGAAGAGGGAAGGGAGAGCTGGGGCAGGGGAAAGGCGGCCAAGGACAGGAGAAGGGGGCGGAGCTGCGTCCTGCGCGCACCACTACGACCTCAGCAGCGTGGCGTCATGCACCGCGGGCGCGCGCGAAAGACGTACAAACTTGTATCCTTCATAAATAGCAAAACAAGACGAAGCAACACATAAATGTAAATTAAATTTTAGTTTAAAATTGTCTTAGGTTGAGAGTGCCACGAGACACAACGCAGAAGCAAACAGACCCAAAGGGATGCACGACTCTTGAAATGCAGGACTCGAATCCTTCCCACAGATAAAATTTCAAAATACTGACCTTTACAAACATAGCTAAATATACAAAGAGATGAACTTCCACTGGGGAGTCAGGAGAAATAGCAAGCAACAGAATCAGCCGAAAATACAGAACAGCGAGTACATATTTCAATTTGTATAAGATAACTTGAAAAGGGAAGAGAAAGTAGAGAATCAATAAAACATGAAAGTAGAACAGGAAAATTTGAAAATGTCAAAATTAAGTAGGAGGGGCCAGGGAGATGGCTCAGTGGAATAAACGCCTCTCTGGCAAGTGCAAGGGCCTGAGTTCACCTCCCGATTCCGAAAAAAAAGTAGGAATAAATATAATTAAATTTAAATAAATTTATAAATATTAAATATTAAATTTATGAACTCAGTGGATGAGACACTATTAGAAGAGACATATTAAATGATTCGGACCATTCAGTGTATCAGAGACAATGGAAAATTACAGTTAAATGCATCTTCTTGGAAGCATTTGAAAGACAGTAGGTACCACTTTTCAGCCTTCTGGCTAAGATCAAGTGTAGTCCCTGCTCTTACCAGTAAGACAGCAGATAGACTGAGCCCACTGTGCCCAAATGGGGAGATGGAAGAAAGCTGGGGTGGGGGGGTAATTAGTGTAATTGATTTCGACCGTAATTTTGCAATAAGCATGACAGTAGTAGTGCAGATGTAAATAAGCCAGCCACATGATTCCAGATCCATGAAGTTCAATATCAGGCAAAACTAAGATACAGCACAAGGTGCTGCTTATCCAGGCCTGCTGCGTCACCCTTCATCCCAGGGTGAAGGGATGAAGCAGGATGTTTGCAAGTTTGAACCTAGCTTGGGTTATTCAGTGATTTATCAATGCCCTGCCTCAAAATGAGAAAGAGCTGGCAATTTCCTTAGTGCAAAAGGCTCTGTTTAGTCCTTTGAGCACCACACACACACACAAAGGAACACGCACTTAGAGTATTGAAGGAAGTCATTAACATACATGTCACGAAAGTGTACTTTACGGAGTGGCAGGAAAGCATGACCGGGAAGAAATGCACAGCGAGGAGACGTCTTTCTAGGGTGCCGCTGATGGTCTATTTCTTACCTGAGATCAGAGTTTGTGGAGTAAGTTCTTAAGTTGCCTACTATTATATCATATATTTTTGCATGCATATTTCTGTCCTAATAATGAAGAATTAATAAAGAAAGTTGTGCTAGCTCAGTATGGTATACTAAATGAGATTTCAGGTAAAATACTAAAAAGACAGATTTAAAAACTTGGGAGAAAGTAAAAAACATATGTAATCCCTTAGCTTTCCAAAACAGAGAATTGTTTATCAATATTCTAAGAAATGATGTTTGAAAATTTCCGAAATGTTATTACAGTTCTTAGATCAGGAGCACAAGTGCATGCTGAGCTGTGCGGGTGAAAGGAAGCCACCCAGTGTTTCTTGGTAGGAATCTGTGTAACCCTGAGTACAGAGCAATAGCCTTCAACAGAGCCAAAGAAAAGAGGAATTCGCAGGAAGGAGAGGCGAGCGACCTTTCCTAGCACATCGGTGAACATTAGCAATCAGTAGAAAAGCATATTCCTGCGTGGGGAGAAGTTTGTGCCAAGCTAGAGTTCTCCACCTGGTGAAGGAGGGCGGCAGAGGCGAGAGCAGGACACGTGTGGCTTTAATTCAAAACATAAAATCAATGCTTTTTATTACAAGTAGATTTTAATTAGGAAATGCAGATTCTGAGAAGAAAAACAATCTCATAAAGAAAACGTCACACGAGAAGTGGTGAGCAAAGACAGTCGTCGGCGTGCAGTACGGAGGACGGAGGTGAAACGGTGCAGTACGGAGGATGGACGTGGAACGGTAACAGTGTCTGCTGCGCAGGCCAGAAAAAACGCAGAGACTAAGAAGAGGTCCAAACCGCCGGCTGGAAACGGTGACCCGGCGGGGCTGCTAGCGTCGAGTTTTCATAGCGCTCACTGCGAAGATGAGGAAGCGGTTAGAGTTCTTCACCTGAAAAGTGGTAAACGCAAATGCCCAAATGTCTCGGACAGTCTTTACAGTTATAAAAACAGATCACGCACCACCCAAGCTATAGCGAGAAATAAAAGAAAGGCAAGAGAACTTTCAGGTAAAAGCAGCCTGGGGCGGGAAAAAGGAAAAAGAAGAACAAGTAGGTGACATAAAACCTACATGATTAGGAGGGAGACACGGTGTGAGAAGGGACCCAACCTCGATCTATATTAATGGACTAAATGCTCAGATTAACACCTAGAGTTTCTTAAACCAAACAGGCAGAGCAAAGCGGCACACTGCTGTGTCCTGTGTACACGAGACGCACTTGAGACGCAGCAGGGCAAGGCCTGGGCTGCAGCAGTCTGGAGGACAGCGAAGGAGGCTGGTGGAGCTACGTGCGCACTGAGCCATTCAGACGCGGAAGCAGGGAAGCGCTGCTGGAACTCAGCAGCGATGAGACTCCAGCTCTGACGAGGCCTGCACAGGTGACACCCCGCGCTACGCGAGGAGCAGTGGCGAGAACAGGCATGAGGGGACGAGTGCGCCACCCCGAGGCGACTGGACATGTCTCTCTGAAAAGTCGCTAAACAATGATGACACACACAGGATCAATTGTGTGTTTTTTCTCACTGTTACGTTTAGAAAATTGCTCAAAACAATGAAACAGCACACAGGAATTTTCAAGCATGTGGAAAATGTTTATGAGATTGACCAAGTGGAAGACCATAAAGGGAACCTCAAAAAAATTACAGAATTGGTTCGATCTAGGTCACCTTCCCTAACCATAACTTGATTATGGGGCATATCTCTAAATATATTTTAAAACTGAGGAAAATATTTCCACATAACCTGTGTATTAAGATCATATTGGAACCTCAAAAAATCTTGAATTCTACAGAAATGAAAATCACGCAAGCTACTAGCCTGTGGTGGGGATAGACAGGGAGACACCCTGGGGCTTAAGCCTGGGGCAGGTCACCCAGGGTCTCATAGAAGGCGCTGGGTACTGTAGACTCTTCTGAAGGCAAGAGGACTACGTACCATGTCTCCAGTGTAGTAGGAACTTGATTTGGGGAAGATTGGGCTTTAGGAAGCTTGTCCTTGCAGCACAGGCCCTCCGAAGTCTGGACTGGCAAATTGGCTGCTCTCCTCAGGAACGAGAGGGTGGTGTCCTGGGTGGAGGGGCAATAGGAAGTGAGCAAGTGAAGAGGATATAGGAGACCGGGGCGCTGGGTGCCATCCAGCTGATGGACACTGGGGTGGAGGAGAAAAGGAACCAAAGCGACCCCGCTCCTAATGCAGTGGAAGGTGCGCCGGTCACCTGAAGTAGAGGCATGGGGAGTGCCATGGTGGGCAACGAAGTCAGGAATCCTTCATGGTTGCCATGGGGAACGGCTCAGGGCCATGCTCCGAGAAACAGGTGGGGTGGGAACCCTAAAGGTGAGACTGAAAAGGAGGGCTCAGCAAGGGAGCTCCGCAAGGTCAGTTGTCATGGCCATGAGCAAGGACCATTTTCCAGTATCCTTGAATAGACAACAGTGACAAATAAGAGGTCAAGTGGGAGAGATTCCTTGGACCAGCACCATCAGAAGTTGTCCAGTGACCTTGGTGACACCATGTTTGCTAGAGTTGAGAAGCTACAGGGGCCATGGGTGTCAGCCTTTCCTCTGTAGAGCCTGTGGCTCCGGGCTCAGTCAGCTGGTGAGAGATCCTGACATACTGCCACATTAACGATAGTATGATTATTCAGGCACCACTAGAAATCTGACTGGAGAGGCCATAAAGCATCTAAATTTTAGGCAGGAAAAGTAGAAGCAGAGGCTGGAAGGGTCCCCACAGGGTCCTGAGTCTGAGGGGCATTTCTGTTTCTGATGATCAGGTGGAGCCTTGAAGCAGTTGAAATGCTGAAGAGGAGGCTGGATAGGCAGAGGTGCCGCAGGCAAAGGGGCGCTCTGTCTGAACAGGAGAGAAAGGAAGGGATTTTGCATACATGAGGACAATTAGCAGTTAGCAACTGCCTCTATTGGACCAGGACTTTACAAAAACAATATATAGTGTGTTCAATGTCATAGCTTTTATATTTAGAGTGCGTGGAATATTTTTATCTTGAATTTTCTACTTTAGTTCTTTGGAACAAAACTTGGGCCATGTGGCCTTGAACTCATTAGCTGAAGGAACAGTTGGGCGAAGGCGAAGCCTGGTGCAATTATATTACCAAGGGACCGAATTACAAACGTGGAATTGAATGAACTCCCTTGGAGTGCGCTTCTTTGCTATGGTGGCGCCTCAAGACAAACGGCACACTGCACACAGGCTTCTTGCTGCTACCTCGAACCCTTCCTTTATGCCCCAGAAACACATGCCTAAGTGGCCGTTTCTCAATTTCGCCAGTAATCATTTCTCTTTAATCAGCTAATTGCTGATAGCCCAGATGAGCATCTTGCGTGCAATTTTATTTAGCATATCTCTTAGAGTGACGGAAGTGTCGGAACATCCCAGGTACGCTGCTGCAGGCGCCAGATGCGCAGTAGGAGTGTCGCCCAGAGACATCTGGACATTATTCAGTATGAAAAGGAAGAAATATGTTTATGGAAGAGACGTTCACATCTTCTCTGATCAGGTTGGTCAAAGATTGCAGATTCCTCGCACTTTCTATCAGATTTTTTTCCATAGAACTTCTGATGGAGCTACAGTGTGCAGTGTTGATTCTCAGGTAGGCAAAAGGCTAATCTTTCTGGAGGCTGGTTTGACTGCTGCACCAGAGAAGGGATTATGAGGAATGACTTCTCAGCCACTATTATTCAGTTAAGAAAATGCTGTAGCTTTTCTATTTTCTTAAAGATTTATTGAGGGAGAAAGCAGAACTGACCTCTTAGGAAACAGAAGTGTCATGGTATGCCTATCACAGCTGTCATGACTGTTTGTTGAATGTCCTCTGAAGCTATAGATGTCCCCTACTTCACCCTCATTGCTATTTGTGCCCTTTGTGAGTAGCTTTCTTCACAAGATAAATATTCTATCATTTTGCTGCAGGAAAGTACTTATTAGTAATCAGAGATATCTGGCAGCCTGCTCATGAGTCAATCTCAGGAGAGCTGCGATCAGACATTGTTATGGTTTGTGTCCAGATGTCCCCACAAAGCCTCACATGGTCATAGAATTTTTTTTTCTTTTTTCTTTTTTTGTAAGTAGTTGAATCTAGAGTATGTGATGCATTCCTGGTGCCAAGTTGGGATTAAGGGTGTGAGTGCTAAACCTGCTCTAGGGCAGGTAGCTTGCATGCAAGGGACAGAAAGAGGTTCTCTCGGTTCTCTCTCTCTCTCTCTCTCTCTCTCTCTCTCTCTGTCTCTGTCTCTCTGTCTCTCTCATTCTCTGTGTGTGTCTGTCTCTGTCTCTGTGTCTGTCTCTCTCTGTCTCTGTCTCTGTCTCTCTCTCTGTCTCCTCCACTTCTGCTTTTGGTGTCTTCCACCACCACAAACTGCCCTCTGCCATGTACCACCCTACCTTGGAGCCATTTGGTCATAGGCTGCAACCTCTATGAGCTTAGCTAAACAAGTATTTCTCCTTTAACTTTGACTGTTGGGTATTTTGCCTCAACAGCGAGAGAAAAGTAACAAAGACAGGAATTTAAATACACTTCGATTTTACGGAAATATCTGTTTTCCTTCACATAATGTTCTCCTACCCGAATTTTAGAAAGAAAGCCAAGCACAAATGGGGGAGGACACAATGAAGGAGGACTGAACCTCATTTAAATGGGGTGAGCAGGGAGCCCAGCGGGAAGGGCCCTTTAACTGAGGATGTGGAATACAGTTCCCTGTCATAGGGGTGTGTGGGGGTGCAGGGCAGGGCGCGCAGCTCATGCGTCCCAGGGGGACGCGCCAGGCTCTGTGGCAGCGGTGGAGCTGCTCCGCCATCTGCAGTGACTTGTCCTTCCTCCCACTGCCCCTTGCTTTTGGAGCAGGCTGCTGGCCTGAGTCTAAGACAACCACGCCCCCCTTTAGAGTCCAGGTGAAGGGAAGAAGTGAAATGGGCTGAGGACGGGGAGTCAGGCGCGTGCGTTCCCGGGAAGCGCAAGCCTGTGTCCGCACAACCCAGCCTGGCGGACGCTGCCCCAGCGCCCCAGGTGAGGTGGCCAGGGCCTGCTGCCGGAAACTGGGAAGCAGAAGGAGTCCGCCGCTGAGGGGCTCTGCTCCCTCCCGGCCGTGTGCTCCTACGCCAAGAAAGACACCCACTCGTGTCTGCTAAAGACTGTGCTGTACCAGTAGGTCTACTTCAGAAATACAAAAGTTGCCGCACAAGTCTCCGAAGTGAGGGAGCTTTGTTATATATATGTCAATAAGGCTTTGTTTAGAACAAGTGAGCAAAAGACATTTTTGTATTCCCATTCTGTCTCCTCTTTGAAAACAAATGAAAAGACCATGGGAACCACGAAGCGCAATCAGCGCAGAATATTCTATGGCATTAATTTGAGATCTAAACAAGTATTTTTCCTGAGAAGTGGAATTCTTTGACATTCTTTAAAAATATCCGACAAAATTAAAAAAGAATATTGTTCGCTTTTTCTTCACAAGCATGAGTATGATACAATAAATTGAGACTTTCCTTCAAAACCTTTCTAAGAAAAAACCACTATGCAAGTATCACTTACAGCTGAAAATACTACAGTGAATATTTGCTTCCTACTTGCTGAGCAGGGGAGCGTTCTGGAGAGGACGCGGAGGAGCTGGGGGACAGCCCAGCCCAGTGGCGAGTGGAGGGCCGAGCGCTGGCCTAAGAGTTTGGGGGGACGCGCATGCTCCATTTTGCAAACTCCCAGAGTTCACAGCTTGTGCGTGCACGCGGCGGAATCTTTGTTTCTACTTCAAGACATGACTGAGCCTTCGGGACTGACCCTTTCTCGCTTACTGCGCTCTCTAGAAGGGAGCGGCCTTTTCCTGGCCCGCTGAGCACTCCCAAACCCTTTGCCTCCCCACCTCCCACCCCACAAAGGCTCCCTCTTGCGTGAGCGGTGAGCTGCTTTCTGAGGCTTCCCCTGTGCTTGGGGATGCTTTGTTCAGGGGGATC
Organism: Octomys mimax; assembly: GCA_002564305.1. Lineage (NCBI taxonomy): Eukaryota > Metazoa > Chordata > Mammalia > Rodentia > Octodontidae > Octomys > Octomys mimax. Next base: position 9,057 of record NDGM011085577.1, on the reverse strand, counting down.
TATAATTTAGGTGTGAACTAGGACAGTGTTTTGCTAAAATCACTCTTAGCTCTTAATTCAATAATTGAATAGGTCTGGCAATGCAATCAATTCTTGGAAAGTTTTTGTGGCTTGTTGTATTGGTCTTGTTTTTCTGTTAATGTAAAAGACCCATAACCCAAATTTAGGCTCAATAATATTCAATTGTCGCTGCTTCTACAGTAATGGCTCTGCCTAAAAGACCATAAACCAAAGCACACTCTTGTACGAAGCTTAGTCAGCTGCCCACTTAGTAGTTTCGAGGACCTTCTTCATTTTCCGTGAGCACAGAGGCTCTGTCGTCATCACATTGAAGGCAATCAAGTTTGCCATTAAGCAAAATTTTGTCCTTTTGACTCTAGTGATCCTCCTCTCTCCCTCATACCTTTGGGTCTTAATGCCAATCTTTCTTTGTCAGCTTGAATGAAATACCCTGTAAGAACTTTTGCATCACAGGGTGCAGACCTGTTGCCAGATCAACAGTGCCCACCTTGGGAGCCTGGTGAGGTGCAGCGTGGGACACTCCTGGCATCCCAGGGTGGTGTGGCCTGGGGGTGGGGCACGGAGCCAGCCGGCCCCTGCTTTCCACACTTCCAGTCAGGCTAAGCAGATGAGTCCTGGCTCCTCTTTTGTCCCACTGATGTCATATGTCATGCAGCAGTTCTTTCTTTCTCATTACAGAAGCAGTCCCCATCTACTTTGGAGGTGGCGAAGAATTCAGAGAAATGGAAGAAGAAAGCAGCAGATTCTTGGCACTCAGCAAAAGATGACTCACCTGAAAAAACCCCTGTGGTTTCCAGTGCAGCTCAACCTTTATGAGTCCTATTCTTGTTTGTGTGTAGGGATTGTTTCTTCTTTTGTTAAAAAACAAACAAACAATGTTCCTGGTAGCACTGATTCTGCAGAGTCAAGCAGAATGCTTGGATTCAAATCCTGGCTCTAACTTGATCAGTAAAAAAATTCAGGTCAAGGAATATCTCAGTGGCTTAAGCGCCTGCCTGGTAAGCACAAGCTCCTAAGTTAGAGCCTGGTACGAGAAAAACATTCCATGATTTAGCTTCTTGACTATAAATAAGATGCCCGTTTTATAGGGCTGTTGTGAGGAGCACACAAGCAGATGTATGGTAAGTGGGATTCTAACGGGCATGCACTGACCGTGCAGCCGCTGGCCTTTGTTGGCACCGGATAGAAGGAAAAGCAGCTTTAGCTATAGGTTTACGTTGCGTTAGGTGGAAAGACACACTTTGTCTCTTCACCAGAAACTGGTTCTGTTAAGAGGGCCTTGCAACACCATTGCTTCCATTTTCCTAACAAACTTCAGGACCTGAACATACTATCACGTGGCCTTCCTTGATGGTCAGAATGAATGAAGCAGTTTTAATGGAAACGGGTGGGACAATTTTCTACAAAAAATGTTCTCTCTACATTGTCCTTCTTCTATTTTCTGGGACATGGCTGTGATGGCTGGGTCTCCATATTCCTCTTGGATCAGGAGGCAACCTACCACTTTTGGAGCAGAAAGACCTAAGGACCCTAGTCAGGGTGACTGTGGAGCCGTCCTCCTGGCTCTCATCCCTCAGCCCTTGTACTTCCTCCACATAGAGGAGAAGGAGACCTGACTTTGCTACCTAACACCGTGCACTGTCTCCCGAGCACGGAGCGACCACCACTGAGTCAGTTTTCCCGTCCTCCTCTGCGGCCTGTCCACTTTCTGTCTGACAGAAGTTGGCATTGTTGTACAGCACCTGTTTGTCCTGACTTTTCATCTCTCAGTGCCCTGTTCTTTACACCTTATCTCAAATTCTAAGAGGAATTCATCGCAGAGAGAATTATTCCTATCTTACTAGCGGTAAGTGGCAATACTTACTGCTCAGTCCCTGGCCACTAGATTAGAATTTTCAAAAACTGTTGTGTGACTGCTGGGTGTTTCTGAAGAGCAAACCTGTAGCTCAGCATCTGAACTCCTAGCATCTCCTTTTCCCATCAATGCATTCTCTTGTCGTAGGCTGGAAGTCAGATGTTTGTGAATCTGTTTACTTCTGTAGGGGTCAATAGGAATGGCCGTGGGTACAGGGGGAGGGCTTGTGGTGACTGTTTTTTATTTGATTTTGATCTGTGGCCTTCAATAATCCATTTTCCTACAAATTACATAGCAGTCATTCAATTAAAACACTTGCCCCATTGCTTGCTCCTGCTGGCTGTGTGTCCCTGGCCCCTGGCTCTGGGCGCTGGGCTGGTGTGGTTCTCCTCCCTGCAGCCGGCCTGGCCCCACGGGCTGCGTGCCCTTCCTGGGTGGCAGCAGGAACCGCTCCTCCATGCACAGGGACCAGGGGAGCCGGCCACATGGTAGGTCTTTCCCAGGCTCTTTGGGGCGTGCCATCTCTTTTTGTGGTAGTGAAGTTCCATCGCCCAGGCCACGAACCTGGGCAGCATTACTGAAAGCCCCTTTCTGAGGGAGGGCCACCCAGAGGACACTGAGTGACTGGACTCTGAGTGGACACATCTACCCTGTGGGATCTTACCACCGTCTCCTTCCTGTCATTTTGATGGGCTGCACCTTGGTCACTATGCTCCTGTCTCTCTTTGGGCCTCATGATAAACACTGGTCAGGCAAGCTGGCACCACCTATGGTCCCTGAGGTCCTGGAGGCCGGAGGATGGCAAGTTCAAACCCAGGCTTAGCAACTGCATGAGATTCTGTCTCAAAAAAAAAATGCAATTAAAGAAGAGCTGAAGATGGGGGTCAAGATAAGCATCCTGCCTTCAGTCCCCAGCATTGCCCTAAATAAAAAAAACCAAGTAAATAAAATAAGTTTAAAAAAATCCCTAGCAGTGGAGTAAAGTTTGCACTTACAAAAGTTCCACCTCCCTGGATCAGTAATCTTTCCTGCGCATTCAGAGATGCAGCTTTCTCAGCAGCCCTGGGTTAGTGACGCTCTCCCCGTGTCTGTCCATTAAGTGTCCTGTGTCTCACGCTGGGATAGCATGGCTACACATGTGGCCGCGGACAGAAGTGATGCTGTATTAGCAGGTGCGCAGGGCTAGCTGGCATATGGGGGGCTTGCCACGTAGCTCAGTTTGGCCTTGAACTCACTACAGAGCGCAGGCTGGCTTCAGCCCCTCAAATGCTGAGGTTATGGAAGTGTGCACTATGCCTGGCTGTTCCCTGATACTTTACGGGCATCTGTGGGATTTAGAAACTCTGGAAACCCTGACACTAACCTCTTGAGGACGGAGCTTGCACAAGAGAAGACGGCTCTGCCATCTGCAGGATGGAGGGTTCAAGCTCAGCTTGTCAGGGACCCGTGGCACTAACTCCGTGGCGTCAACGTCAGGCTTTTGCCCAGTCTCCTCCTCTCACTCAGAGGCCCACAGTCCCATTGATTTGGACTCTTCCAGCCTGCTGAGCACCCTCTTGCCTTTATGGGAAAGGCTGCACACTTGCTTGGGTGCCTCAGTCACCCCTGGGACATGCACAAAGCCCTCTGTCCTCAGGTCGAGGGGTAAAGGAGCGACAGCTGGCAGTTCTGACCCTTGGACTGGGTTGGAGAATGCTGCAAACCCCCGGCATGGTAAAATATTTAATCAAATTTAGAAATTTTACACTGAGACACATTGCGACTAATCTTCAAAATGTGTCCTCTTGCGTCAAACGCACATTCTTGCTACTCTTGGGTCAAGTTCTGGAAGTCTCCTGCTGTGCGCGTGTTTACCTGTACTGCGGTGGCTGCCTCGGTGTCACGTGTTGACTCAAAACATTGATCCTCCATGGTCATTTTGACTTTGGGGAGGAGCTGGGCATGGGCCAGGTCCACGGATGTAGCAGGGGACGGCAGGCTGTCATGATTTCATAAGCCTGGCACTCGGCAGCACCATTCACCATATTTTTCATCAGACCTGGTGAAAACAGTCGTGAGGACCTCCAGAGCTGCTTTAGACCATGGTAAGAACAGTGGAATAAATGTGTATGGGGGAAGGATTTTCAGGGGATTAGTGGCAATCTGTCTTTTACTGCAACAATGAAAAAAAAAGTAAAAATAAACATTCACCATTTATTTTGATCACGTCCTGTACGTCAGTCATTTTCGCTCCATGCGGATATTGCTGCCACAAGTTCCTTGTTGTATAAGTGATCGAACACACTGTTGGCCACCAATGAGGAAGAGGGACCTGCAGACACTTTCAGGGCTCCCCTCGTGTTCTCTGTGTAGCATCACGACCCTTTGTGAGCTACTGCTCCTGCGTCATCCGTGTTGTCACAGAACATTTTCTAGTCTTTCTCTTTGAGTAAAGTCACTACAACTGTGGCTTTTTGCTTTGAAAATAAAAAGGTTGTTTGCCTTGTGTGGTGTGGGCACTTTAAGGCCACGTCTCTCGTTTTCCAATTCTCACGTCCGTGCCAATGGAAAGAAAGAAGAAAGGGAAGTCAGCAGCGATGGAGCGGCTGCTCGGGCTCTGCGTGCTCTGCGTCGGGACGCCCGTCACGCGGTCTCCCGTGTCCTGTCCCTTTCCGCCGTGAAGTGCGTGCTGTGCCCCAACTCCGGGGAGGAGAGGTTTGTGAGGGCTCCCGGCTCCTGGAAGACAGCCAGGGCGCGGGACGGCTGCTCGCCTGGGCAGCCTGGAGCAGGGAGAGCAGGGTCCGGGCGGGAGAGGAGCCTTCCAGCTCGCACCCCAGGAGCGCCCTCCCGCCAGCCCCGCTCCACCGGCGGGTCAGCCCCGAGCGCCCCAGCAGACGGACCTGCTGCTGAGCACGGCAGGCTGTGGTGCGCTGCTTCTCACCTTTGGGCCCCGAGGCCTTGGGGGTTGCTCCGGACCTGAGCCGTGACGGATGTAATCACAGTCCTGGCCGTGGAGGAGGCAAACCACCCTTTTTGCACAGGTAGACGTATACACAGCTATCGACTTGCCTTTGCTTCTTATTTCCTTACTCAAAGTCCACCCTTCCAAGGAGACTTGTCCAGGCTGCCGTACTAAAACTTGCAACTTTCTCCTTAACTTATGCTCTTTTCCCTCAGTATATAATAATTATCCAACAATTTACCTCACATAGAATAGTTGAGATTTTTATTTCCTGTATATTCCAAGTTCTCATAACATTTTATTCCAAAATGGATGCCCAATAAATGCTTGCTGGTAGAATGAACAACTATGTTAGTGAATAAATCCACCAATGGGGAGTGTAAAAACGCTAACATCTTTTGAAAAGTCTAGCAGAGATCTCAGGTTCTTCTTTTCGTTAGCTTTTTTAATCTTATGACAAAAATTTTTGTGACTTTTGCTCTTATTCTTTAACTTTCCTTAATGAATCTAGTTGTCCTAAACATCAGTATCAATTACCTATGTAGAAAACACAGGTTATTTTGGTATTAGAATTTAGAGTTCTTTCCATTAGTGAAATAGGGAAGGGTGACTTCGAACTTTTATAAAAAAAAGACTTTGCAATGGGTTGCATTTGTGTGTTTTTTTCTCTTTAATTTACTTCAGCTTGTTAAAGTATTTTGCATCTTAATTATTTTGTACTTTCATTTTTATTATGCAAAATTATTCAGAATAAAACATGCATATTCTAAAAAAAAAGGTAACATGTGGACAGTGTTGCGAAACTCCAGGTGGGAGCTGTGACTGTCATGTAAAAATGACATATGTAAAAGTTATAAAATATACAACTGAAGCATTTGAAGGAGATGGTGTCATTTGGGGGAGATTTATTCTCAAAGTCATAAGAAAAAAATGGGGAGTGGTCCCACCTGTTCCTTCCCGAGGTCCGCATTGCGTCGCCTTGTTTAACGGCAATTTATGTGCTGTATTACAAACAGTTTAAATTTAAAAAAGAAGACAAGCTCCTGCCTTCTGGAAAGTAGACAAGTTAAAAAAAGTGGTGCGCAGTTCCAGCATTAAATACCTTTGCGGAGTTATTAGGACTCCATGCTTCAGTCGAATCAGTGACACGGGAGGCACTTAAAAGAAGCCACCCGCCTCTTTGATTACTTGCGTGATACACTTAGATTGGAGTATATCACTTCACCTCTTCCCGCATAGTGGGCAGGCAGAGTGTCTGGGCCTTGGGGGCCCTTCATGAAGCTGCCCAAGACTTCCCCAGGTGCCCCGCATGGGCAGCTTGGCTGCCCCCACGACCCAGGGAGCGACTGGGCAGGCACATGGCTATGGAGCCTACAGAGAGACCCTACACTCAATGTTTCTCATCCAAGAGGAAGCTGGGTGGAGCTCTCTAAGCCAGGGCACCAGAGGCTGCGCAGAGCTTGCAGGGTGGCCTCAGACACTGGGGCTGCCCTGTCCATGCCCACTGGGCAGCCTCAGGCACTGGGGACACCACCTACATGGCCCACAGGCCCTGCTGCCTTCTTAGGACCCACAGGAGCTGAGGCCATACACTGTGCAGAGCACTACCAGCACACTGCCTGCATGCATGCTGCCCCTGGAGCGCCTCCGGGTGCAGCCGAAGGTCCCACGAAGCCTTGCAGCAGAGCTCCTGGCACCAAAGCCAGCATTCATCCAACCAGCACATGGGACACTCCGCCTGGGAGCGCAAGCCAGCCGGCACACGGGACAATCCAGTCGGCACATGGGACACGCCGCCTGGGAGCGAGAGTCACCACATGGCAGCTCAACACACAAAGTAAGACAGCAGCTCAGGGACTCAGCACGGCAGAGCTGGGTAGGAAGAGCGAAGAAATCCTGAGCGTCAAGTTAGGGTTTTGAAATAATCCAGTCAGACTGAGAAAAGAAAAATTTAAAAATGAGATTTCTGAGGAAGCAACCAAGGAAGCAGCCCTGTTCACAACAGCTGCGACAGAATCAATGCCCAAGAGTTTAACCAAGGAAGCAAATTAGCTCAAAAGTTATAAAACACTAATGAAGGAAATTGGAAAGGACACAAAAATAAATAAATGCATAAGTACATAGACAGGCACCTTGAGCTCACGGATTGGTGGTATGAATGGTGTGGAAATGTCTGCAACCTGAAGCTTTCCCCGGATTCCATGTAATTGCCTTAGAATACCAGCAAGGCTGGCTGTGGTGGCACACAGCATAATCCCAGCACTCCAGAAGCTGAGGGAGGGGACTGCTGTGACTTCGAGAGCAGCCTGGACCAAAGAGCAAGCTTGAGAGCAGCCTGGGCTGCAAAGTCAGTCCTTGTCTTAAAAGAAAAAAGAATAGAAGAGAAAAAGAAAGAAGAATATTAGCGATATTTTTCACAATGTAAAAAAAAATTCCAAAATTTGTATGGAACCACAAGAGACCCCAAATGGCTAATGTAATTTTCAGCAAAAAGAACGAAACTGATGACTTCAAAACATACCACAAAGCATCTGTAACCAAAACAACGTGAAACTGACATAAAAACAGGCACAGAGACCAAGGGGACAGAGTGGAGAAGCCAGGAATAAATCCACGTAGTTACAGCTGACTGGTTTTTGACACATTAAAGAAAAGACATTCTCTTCAATGCAGAAGAAAGACTTAGACCCCTGTCTCACACCATGTACAAAAAATCATGTTAAAATGGCTTGAAAACTTAAGTGAAAAAACAAAACTAAGAAAGTGCTTTAGGACATGGGTCGTGATGAATACAGTTGGGTATAACTTCAAAGCACAGGCAGCAAAACCAAGACTAACAAGTGGGAAAATATCAAATTGAAACTTCTGCACAGCAAAGTGAAGAAACAGTCTACAGAATGGGAGAAAATATTTCCAGATTCATCTGGCAAGAGATCAATTTTCAGAATCCATAAATAGTGGCTGGGGAGATAGCTTGGTAGTCTAAGAGCCTGCCAGGCAAGCACAAGGACCCAGGTTTGAGCTCCAATACCGCTTGCTATGCCACCCTGGAACCCTGGGTGTGTGGTGTGGCCTTGAAACCAGGCATGGTGGCACATGCCTGTAATCCCTGCCCAGGGGAGGCTGAGACAGGAGCATCACTATGAATCTAAACTGCATAGTGATACATTTTAGTGAAATAATAATAAATAAACAAATAATCCAATTAAAATGTGTTGGATGGGGATCCCGCCAGACCCAGCCTAGGCCCGGTGTGTGTGTGAGACCTTATGCTACACCATGCCCACTGGACCCCTCCAGCCCCAGCCCAGGCCTGGTGTGTGTGAGAACTTCAACTCTGTTAAGCCCACTGGATCCCCCCAAGCCCCACCCCAGGCCTGGCCTGTGTGTGGGACCACCTGCACACTAGTGGGAACCTCCTCCAACAGGTCTGGTGTGAAACTCTGTGGCTGAAGTCCCTGCAGAGAGCCTAGGGGCCAGAACCACCCACCTAATCCAGGAGCACAACATCTAGCCAGAGGGGCAAAGTGGGCTCACTTCCATGGGCTGCAGCAAGAAGAAGCTGAGCACAGCAGCCAGACCCAAGTCAGGCACGTCTGGACAAGTTCAAACTTGGTAGAATTGGACCTGGTAAGCAGAGACACTTTGCTAGGCCCAGATCTATGAGAGTGTCCTCTCTCTTTCTCTCTTGACTGAGAGAGGGGGCAACAGGTAACTGGGTGAACTAGTCTGCCTGGAAGATCCCAGGTACATAAAGGGGAGAGATCAGACAGAACTTAGGGGAACTAACAAATACAAATTCCCAATTTAATACCTGCTTAGCTACACAGACATAATGTTCGCTCTTATGGTCTAAAATACAAACGCATTAGTTACAGAAGTTTGTCAACTGCTAAATATCTCTACTCATTATTAGTGTTCCTAATTGTAGTTCTGTAAATATAAAACTATAACTGCCTTAACCATATAATCTCTCTTGGGTGAGAAGTTTGGTAGCTGCTAAGGTTATAACTGCACCAAATCTCTACACCAAAGGTCAGAGGACAGTGCTATACAAAATGACAAATAGAAGGAGCAAAATACAGTCTCAGCCCTGAGCCCAAACAGAACAATTTCAGGAGACACTAACATAGAGGAAATTGGGAATCACACAGCTGAAATCCCTGAATTAACAATGTCTGAAGTAAAGAAATAACTGCAGAAAGGTATAGAGGAAATCAGATCAGAAATAATCTCTGAA
>NDGM011085567.1:0-18495 GCA_002564305.1 Octomys mimax | reverse complement strand
AGAGACAGAGACAGAGACAGAGACAGAGAGACAGAGACAGAGAGACAGAGGAGGTTGGGGCAGCCAGGGCCAGGAACACAACACCCATTCTTCCTGGGTCACGTCTCAGTGACCCAGCTCCAAAAGGGCCCAGGCTTCTAACAGCATTCGTAGCTTTGGCAGTGCCAGTGGATTACTTTCTGTTGAGCATGGGCTCCCAGTGATCTCAGCACCTCCCAAAAGCCCCACTTCTGCTCCCATGAGATCTGCAGGCGACACCCTAAATCTAAACCCTAACAGCCATCAACCACGCATAGCTTTTGCACACATGAAATGCATTCCCTTTGGACTGAGAGGTGCTGTAGGTAAAAATACATATTGGACTTTGAAGGTTTTGTACAAAAATGTAAAATACCTCATTTATAATCTTATTTCACATTGAAATGGACATATTTTGGATATTTTTTTAAAAAATCTCTTTTTGTTTTACTCTTTAAAATGCAGCTACTAGAAAGTAGAGCTATATATACAACTTACAGTGTGTTTCTTTTGGGCAGTATTGGGTTAGAACTATTTTTTTACAGGAGCTTAGCATCTTTCTGGAGTAACAGTGCTTAATAAATCAAGTGGGTAGAGCCACAGAAAACCACAGACAAAGCGATTATTTTTGCTGGTAGTATTATTTGAGATGAAGCTATGGAAATTCTTTTAATGAAAGATCTTCAGCATTATGAAAGTCAGCATCCCAGAGAACCGGTAAGTCTTTCCTTATGGTTTTGTTTCAGACCAAGGCTTTCATGATTCTTTTTTCCTTTTAAAACAGAAAACCAATACTAGTTGTGTTTCTCTCCAATGCATTTTTAGGATAATCATTAAAATGATTGTAATGATATGAAACACATTTTAAAAATGCCTACCAAGTACCAGTACCTACAATAGGCCCTTGACATTCATTTTCTTTTTAGAAATGACAATGTAAGGTACTCTAGAAATCATAACCCTTGAGATTTTGGATGTCTTAGATGCAGAAGGCCTTGCAGCACGTTACTTAGTAGATGTTTGTGGAATGGATGGATGGCAAGTGCTGCATAGTCGGGAGTGCTTCTCCAACCAGAGACTGCATCCAGTGAAATGAGGTCCAGCAAGTTGCTAAGCAACCTGCTGATATATTCAAGACCAAGGGCAAATGTACCGTATGTGCCCAGAAAACAGACATTTTTCTTAATGATGGGTAATTTAAACTCCATTTTTATATCAAAGAAAAATGGTAAGTATTGTGTGATAGTGTTAAAATCTGATGACTTTGTAAGATAGAGCAAATAAGAGACTTCAAAGAAATGACATCCTTGTGGCAGCTATTTTAAGGGTAAGTCTGCAACATGGATACTTCTCCTCAGCTGCCAGTTGGTGTAACTACTGCATTAGAGAAATTGGCATGGGCCTGCTGGAAAGGAAATACTGGCATGCTTAGTACAACACGCTGGGAGGTTGCTGGGGACCCTCAAGGGCCTGGAGTTTCTGCCCTAGCTTCTTTGCTCCCCACGTGGCCCTTCCTCACAGTAGCAAGCTCCTTGCTTTACTGTGGGTTGACATGGAGGGCTGGTCCTTTGTGCCTTGGACATACTTCTACTTCTTCCATTAAATCACAAGTTAAGCCATAAATCTCTAGAGTTGATGAATAAATCCTTAATATTCTTAGAGTCTCTTTGCTGCCCTACCATCTCCTGCTTCTACCCTAGAGGCCATGTTCTCCTTGAGAATTATTGCCATTTTATGGCTCTGGTCTAAAAAGGCCTTGGCTCTGCTGGTTGGGTAAGAAAAGGCAGGGTGCATGATGATTTCCCTGGTCAGCTGTAGACCTTCGTGGTATTCATCTTCAAGCACCTCGCCGGGCCTGGCTTCTCCTCCATCCCTCCCACATATGTACACCTGGGAGAAGGGAGCGACTCTCTGACTGGTGACTTTGTGCACGGATCTGAGTGCCACAGAGCAGTGCACTCCCGTCTGCATTTTGGACACATGCATGTGGGTCTGCAGCTCAGTGTTCTTCTGGGAGTGAGGTGGGAGTGGGTGGTCTGTCTCTGCCAATGGCTGCCAGTGTAAATCAGGAAACTGTGCAAAGCCTCACATGGGTGCAGCATCGTGTCCATTCCTTCCAACCCCTGTGGGTCAGCTATGATGCTGATTCCTTAGAGCTTCATTTTTATAGCACATGTGCCTTTTAAGCGCTTATTTCTAAATTCAGGTGGGAAAGAGGTGCACTCCTAAGGGGCTCCTAACCATCCACCAGACCTTGTTGTCACACAAAGTAATGTCAAAAAGAAATATAAAGTATCACTAAATCAGATCAGTTGGTTTAAAGCAAATACCCACCTCATTTTTGCTTATCTGCGAAACCAGACCTCCTAGAAGCTTCCAAAGCCCAGCCAGCATCCTGTCTTACAGTTGCATTTGCCTGTGTGATTCCCACCAGGAGGACGTCACAACCAGGTGTCAGGAGGGATTGGGATGGGCCAATAAACATCTGCTCCAAGGTGGCAGGAGCACAGGTCAAAGCGGGGGTAGAGGCAGGGGCAAGCGAGTTGCAAGTCTCTCAAACCCTGAAGCATGATCTTTAAACTAATTAAAAATATTGCTCCTCTATTCATCCGTCTTCTCCTCTCCCCCAAACAAATTTGCAGATGCATAGCACATTCAAAGACTGTAAAGTCAAATTCTTTCACGTCCATGCCAGTTAAGGAAGGGAAGCAGAGGACAGAAATGTGAGTATTAAAGCAGAAAGGTTTGAGATAGTCCTCCCTTCTCATGTTGCACCTCCAAAGCTCCAGAAAGACTCCTTACCTGAGAAAGATACAACTCTCAGAGGTCTGAATGTGCTTCAAAGACAGCACATTCCTGAGGAGAGGAAAGTACATGTGATGCACGTCCTGGGTACTGAGTAATGTCAGTCCAACGAGAATACTTATCTGCAAGGTGCATCAGATAGATTTATTATTTGCACAGTCAGACCATAAGAGACCTGAGAAACCCTGGATGCTCATGGTGCCTTGCGTTGAACCAGGGCAGGTTGTGCCTCATCTACATAGTTGGTATTGTCAGCTCAGCTGAAGACCTGAGAGAGCAGCTCACCCTAGGCTCCACATGGTAGGGAAACAGGACATTTTGGGCTCAAGCAGTGGAACTCATTTTGTTTTTAAGGGTCTGTGCCAGAATGGGATATTCTAACCAGGGTCTTCTATCTCTTGATTTTATATTTACAGTGCATCATGCAATAATTCATGAGCACTTTAGGCTAGAAGTGTGTGTGTGTGTGTGTGTCTGTGTGTCTGTGTGTGTCTGTGTGTCTGTGTGTCTGTGTGTATACATACCTGCTGGGGGACTGGGTTATCCAAGTCTATCAGTCCTCTACACATGAGGTCCAGAATATAGGAGTACTGGCTAGCAGATGTTACTTCATAAAAGGTGAGAGCCATTTCCAATTAAGTGAATGCAGTTTTAAGGACATTGTTAGAGACCATCTATGTTGTCTCAGTTGACTTGACTTTGACTCTCTTTAGAAGAAGTCAGGACCAGTAAAAAAGATTAAATCCCCTGGACCCAACATCAAGTCTCCTTGACTTTCTGCCAATAGTTGTAAAATTAAATGTGAGATAGATATCAGATTTTGTACTAGGTGACTTCAATATTTCTATCGAGTTTCTGTGTTTTTTTTAAAACAATGTTGAAATTCCTTATGCAATTCTTGATGACTGTGTATTGTATGATTTAATATTTACTTAAAAGATTTAATCTAAGTACAAACTGGAAAAAGTTTGTCAAATGAATATGGGAAATGCAAATAAATCTTCACTTGAAAATAAGAGAAACATTGATCTTTTCACGGGGACAGGTTCATTTCTTTTGTTGTTGTTCAGAGAAATCTTTCATGAAGTCAAATCATAATTTTATTTGGTTGTAAATGATGACACAACAAACTATAAGCTGTAAATCTAAGGTGCTAGGAGAAAAGTCTGAAATGCTTAATGCTCCAACCTGAGAATTACAGTTGCAGAAGAGTTGGAGCCACGACTCGCCTCACAAAAGCCCTCGCCTCCTCCACTTCCTTTTTCTTTGTTAGTTATAACTTTATTTCTGTCACATTCTCTCTACTTTTCACTATCATGCAGTAGCACAGTTTTCTTTGGTATATGTCTCTATCGAGTTTAATGAATGCATTTTTATTTAACTACCAAGAAAGTTAGGATTCAGTACATGTCTCTAAATTACTTTCACATTGCTGAGATACAGCACTGGACGGCAGCAATGAAAAGAAAGGAGAAGTTCATTTCAGCTCACAGTTTGTACAGCTTTCCATCCATAGGTGGCTGGATCCAAGGAAAGGCAGCATGCCAGAGGGGCATCCCTGGAGAGCTGCTCACGGCATAGCAGGCAGGAAGGGGAGAGTGGTCTAGGGAGGATGGAAGAAGATACAGGGCCGTGCCTGCAGCGACCCCTCCTCCAACCAGGCTTCTCCTGCACCATCACATTTAGTTGTAAACCCACTGTGGATTGGTCCACGGAGATCCACTCACCTCTCTGAAGCCCCACCTGTGAACACGTGATGCTTCGAGGGTAGAGCCTGAGTATAAATCTTCATGATGTTTTGTCACTTGAAAAACTTCTGATTGCAATAATTCCCTTCTCTTGCAAAGTCCAACAACCACTAATCTGTCTTATTTCCTTCTTTTCTCTATTTAAAAACAAGCACATACAACTTCTAAAACTTCTTGAATGAAAGGGCTTAAGCTAGCAGTTCCAGCACCATACACTTTCGAAAGGATTAAGTCAGTTCAGCAATCTCCCGACAGCCCTCAGTGGGTCATCACCAGGTGAATCATAGTACCTGGAAAATGATTTTGGAGATTCTTATTTAATTCTTCCTAAGGGAACAGCACCTAGTGACATTCTAGGTGTGTGACAGAGCAGTTAGTTCATGCATATAATGATTGCTATATGACATCATGACTTACTTCTCTTCAAGAGCTGATTGCAAGAGCCAAGTAGACTAATTATGACACAAGGATGTGTCCTAAATGAGCCTACAAATTTTTATATATAAAGAGTTCATCAAATAATTAAAATGTAAGACAAGCCCACGTGTCCTGGAAAGGCTGCAGCCTTAATAATGGCCTACTTGTAGATGATGTAATATTTTGCAGTCACTAAATAATTAAACCTTAAATATTACCTGGGGTATCTGTCGTTGCTCTTTGTAGGGTTGGTTTGGTGGGCATGAATTTCTTCAGTAGTTCTTTCTCATACAAGTATCTTATTTCTCCCTTAAATTTTATAGATCGTTTTTCAGGGCACATCAATCTATATTGGAAGTTGTTTTCTTTCAGGATCTGCCATACTTCATGCCAAGCTCTCTTGACTTGGTGGTTTGTGTTGAGAAATTTGCTGTGATTCTGATGCATGCTTCATTACAGGTAATACATTTCTTTTTTCTAACAGCTTTTAATATTCAATTCTCTTACTGAATTTCTGGGCTCTTGATTGTTATGTGTCCGGGTGTAGATTTATTTTGTTCACAGATAATCTATATACCTACTTAGCTGTATGTCAGACTCTTCCCATGCTTGGCAAATTTTCTGCTATTCCTTCTGAAATAGTCTTTTTATGTCATTCGAGTAGACTCCTGCCATTTCATTGACACCTATCAGTCTTATATTGTTTTTCTTTGCATCTTCTTGCAGCTGTTGAATTGTTACTGCCTTGTGCCTTCTTATTTTTAAGAGATTTTTCATTTTGTATTGCTAGCAAGTGCTCAGGATATAGTTAGTGTCAGGTAAAGGATTCACTTAATGCAATGGTGGCTAAACAGATGCATTGTTTGTGCCTCTACAAGGTCATTAGGTGCTGATATTTTCAGGGAAGACTTAACAAACATATGTTGTTTAGGCCATTTAAAAATATCAGATCTAGCCCGGTAATCACAAGGTCCTGAGTTCAATTCCCAGTACTTACTTTTAAAATAAATAAAATAAAATAAGATATATCATTTTATATCTAAAACAACACATTCTGACATGTTCGTGCACTTAGGAGGGAAGATCTCCCCTCTCCTTGGGTAGGGTGATGGGCCTGCCTCAACCAGTTGCAGAGTTATAATAACAGAGCTGAAGCTTGGCTGAGGAAGATCTCTGCCTGTGGACTGCAGTCCCTGAGGTTTCCCGTCTACCCTTCTAGACAGCCGGCAGTCCAGAATTCCCACTTACCTTGCCAACCCCAAAAGGACATACACCACTTTCTTACAATACATTTTGCCTTTTTTTCCCTAATTGGGCCGAATATCAGCTGATGTAACAAGCCAGGAAGTATGCTAAGCCTTTGATAGGAGTCACTCAGGTGTAATGTGCTATTATTTTCTATCGTGTCTTGGGTTCCGTCAGAAGCTAAGAGGCAAAGAGCTCAATCAGGAGGTGATCCTAGGATTATGAATTTGAGAACGGGAAGTAGGCCAGGCAGCAAAGAAGTGATATGCTGCCTCCCAAGATACCCCTCTCAGCTACTAGAGAATATGTAGTATTTGGAGAACAATAGGAACCACGTAAATTGCTTCAGCATTATATCAACCTAGGGTCAGGGTAGATGGATACCGACTAACAAAATCTCCAGCTTTCTTTGGATGAAGGGCTAAAGACTTGCTCTGTCCTTAGACTCCAGAGTCTCACTTGCCTAATTAAAGGTCAAGAGGGATTCTAATGATTGGGTTTAGTAAGCTCACATTAAAATGTTTCTTTTTTCCCCTTTTGTTTTTCTTTTTGCAGTACCAGGGATCACATTCAGGATCTTGTGCTTGCAGGCAAGCCCTTATGCTGTTGAGCTATATCCCCAGCCCTCTCCTTTAAATAATTTTACACTTTAATTAATTAATTAATTAATTAGGTGCAGGGTTTTATTACACAGCTCAGACTCTCAGTGATCCTCCTGTCTCAGCCTCCCCAGCACTGGGATTACAGGCATGCTCCACAGTGCCTGGCTTCAGCAACCAGTGCATTGTGCTTCGGGTTCCAGGGGCCTGCATGGATTGTGTTACCAGGGATAGAACCAGGGTCCTGGAGCTTGCCACATAGGCACTTAGACCACAGAAGTTTCTCTCCAGCCACCTTTTAACTTTTTTTTTAAAAGGCTATAAGCCTTTTTTTGGTCAACTTCGTATGCTTATACCTATTAATTTGAACAACTAATTTGACAACAACAAAATGCAACTAAAAAATCCTTTTGTTGAATTCTTATTATATTTAATGAAATTTGGTCTTGTTTTTTCAGTACCAGTTGTGTGTGATTTTTAATGTTATTTTTATTAATTTTTATCCTCTTTAAAAATTTTTAAAAATAATCCTTTTCTGGCAGGAGAGATACCGCGATCACAAAGGTGGTTTTCCAATGGCTGGGCTTGTCCACTGCCCTCTGCATATGCTAATCCCTGTGATTTCCACAGATGTGGGAAACTCGACTGCATAATTTGTGGTAATGGGGGACTGCATTTTCTCTTTCCTGTAAGACCTGACTAACTAGCTAACTAACTAGCTAACTAACTATATGAAGGCTGAGTGCAGCAGGAGGTAGAGATGGGGCCCTTGATGATATGTGATGATTTTTTTTTTTCATTTGTATAGATGAGAAAACTGAAACTAGATAATTACTTAATTCAAGGTCAAGTACCTAGTAAGTGTCAACACGGATCTATCTCTAAATCCCTCTGACTTTGCTACAGAATGTATAACTAGTAAAAATCATATTAGAAATGCAGTTGGCGCCAATATTATTTGTGCCAACACAAACTACATCAGTTGTCATCATCTTGGGTCACACTAATTTTTAGGAGAGGAGGCAGTACCTGCTTCCCTTGCAGAGCTGATGCAGGCTCTGACAGTTTGGAGGCTCCCATCCCTCTCATGCCTTCTTGCTAAACCTCCAGGCTGGGCCTGCAGCATGTCAACAGAAGAGGGAGGCTTCTGTGCTTGGCAGTGCTGGCACCCTGGTGAAGCTCAAAATGAAGACCTGGGAGAGCGACTGCGTGTACACACCTCAGTGATTTTCCACTGACCCCGAGATCATCTACATTGTCTTGATGATGTCAAAGTAAGTCTGTCCTCCTCTTGTGAGGCATTTGTTGTGGCTCTCTGAATACTGTGGAAAACATCATAAATAAGACAAATTTGAGGAGACTAGAAATCATACCTATTCAATATTGGTGTTGTACACGAGATTAAGCATCTTGGGGAGAGACATACTGAACTAGGACTCCGAATTATGGCAATTTTCTTCAAAGTAGATACTCTTTTCATCTCCCCCGTATTGAGTCTGACTGAAAGAATACAAACCAAATGATAGCAGACATACAAAACGGTGACAGTGAGGTAAGATGGCTGAGTTTTGGTTATTGCCAAAAGAATAATGTAGGAAAGATGTGTCATAGCATTTCATTAGCGAGTCTCAATGGTATCTCCCTTGGGAAAGAAAAGCTGATCCTGACACGCGAAGGCAGATTGCTGAGCCAGGCGTCATGGCAGACGGCGGTGCGCACCCACCTCAGGGAAGTCGCTGGGTCAGAATTTCTTTGTTGGCTCTCAGTATTGAGTGCATTTACAACCCTTTCATCTTACTGGATTTTAATTCAACCAAGCCTCGACCCAGTGATGTTTTCTCTGTGAAGCCTTTCCTCTCCTCCAATAAAGTCTTGTTTGTTCCAACCTTCTGGAATATTCTATCTTACCTTACAGCATGGTCTTTTGAAGAGATGGTATTTTGGGTTTTTGCATTTTGGTATTTTTTTTTTTTAAGCTGAGGTATATTGCTTGAACCAAGCTTCACACTATCTTTTCCTAAGTATGACCATGACAATTTATTGTGGCTGATTAAATTGACAAGCCAAATGGAAGTGACAGTCAAGACTGTAATCACCTTGATAGCATAGTAGCAGGTCTGAATTAGAGACAATACAGCTTCCTCCATCCCATCTGTCTCTCTCTCATGGCACCACACAGACCTGCCAGGTGTCTCACCGTGGCAAAAACCCCAGAGTATTTCTGAAAGGATTTGTAGCCTAGAGGGAAGAAGTGAGCCTAAGAGTGGAAGGAGACAGTGCGGACGTGTTGCTCAAGGTTTCCACCCTCCGGAGTGTGGAGGCCTTGGAAGTGGTGCTGGGAGGAGTGGGTCAAAGGCTGCAGGTAAAGAGACAGAAGCGTCATGGTGGGGGAGGCACACAGACAGGAGAAGAACATGAGTGGCCAGCGGGGCTGCAGTCTAGCTTGCGCCTTCCTGCAGGGACCACGACACACCAGCTGTGTCACAGGTCTGGAAGAGGGTGGGCAGCTCTCTTCTGTAGAGTATTCACGCAGAGGCTTGACAATTGCCTGTGCACACAGGCTTCCATCCAGGAGCTGGATTCCTCATGAATGAATTTATTAATGAAAAGAATCACATGTCCTGTGAGAGAATCAATGTGGCCAAAGTGGGCGAACAGGTGTATGTGTGGGATAAGTTTTCCTTTATTTAACACAGAGAGTACGAACCAGTACTTGTATATTTAGCAGCTATTTTAGAGAAGAGGTAGGTAAAGCAAGCACTCTACCTTGCTACCATTACTATAAGTTTTTCAACCATATGTGTTTTCCTTACCTGCCTTGAGCTGGTGTAGAAAAAGTTGATTCTACTAAACATGCCACACACTCAGCTCTCGGGGGAACTCTTCGGTGTTTATAACCCAACTCAAGTCCAGCAAGAAAGGTGTTTTAAAATGAATAAAGTCAACTAAAGTTAATGTTAGGAAAATTATAACTTAAATACTCTTTTGTGACAGACAGTGGAGAGCAAAGCTTGGGACAGGGGATCTAGAAGTAGGGTCACTATATGTGATTCTGATGAAGTTGACTCTAACATTCCTAAGTTGTGCTTTGGAAGAAATAAAAGGGGTCATCCAGCCCTGCTGACATTAAAGCAGTCCCCTTTTGAGGGAATCACCGGCAAACCAAGACAGTGAATCTTGTCTGAAGGCAGCATCCTAACGCCCAGTTACCTGGCCCTCAGCCTCACCTCTCTAAGGTTCGACCACCTCTCAACACAGACGCCACACCACCCTTCCAACACAGGAGCATTTGTGGGAGAAACCAAATCCAAAACCCCACATAGGAATTTGGCAAAGCTTGGCAGGACAGATTCACCTTTGACCCAAGGGGAAACGAAGTAATCACGGAGCCGGGGACCTGAGCAAGCGAGGAGTCTTGTATGTAAGGGAAAGCACTAGGTGGGTACGCTGAGTTTCCCTGCTATTTCAGGTGTGCAGTAGGGGGTCGAGAGGGTCAGAATTTCTTTTTTCCTTCTTCTCACCTGCAGCCGATGCTCCTGTCTCTGCTATTGTAGGGCTTTAGAGTGACATTTGGCATCAACTGCAGTTCCGCATATTTCATTTGCAGCTTCTGCCCACTGACAAGTTTCTCAATTCGCACTTCGAGTCACATCTGTCACAAGCTGCCGAAAGCTGCCTTTCCCAGTGCTGTCTCCAGGTGGGTACACTGAGACCAGAACATGTGGTTTGAGAGCACAGAAAGATGAAGGCTTCCAGATTTTCTCTGCATCAAGAAATGATGTTAACTTTTTAAAATATGTGATTGAAAGCATGATTTTATTTTTTAATCTCTGAAATTAAAATGGCTTTTGAAGTGCGTTTCCTAGCACCATAGTTTTTAATAGTGTATTGCCCTTGGATTTCTTTCTCTTCTAAGGTCATGCATGTCTTCTTTATATGTTAAGGCTACATTAGTCTTAAACTGTTTAAAAAAATCCAACTGTGCATGAGGGTCTTCCCTGGTCACTCCAGACCGTAATAGGACCCCCTGGTTTTGAGCTATCCACCCTGGGGGTGACATCCTGAACAGTGCCCTAGCGTGCTTCTCCACAGCCAGCCTTCGTGCAGGCACACAGCCCCCGCCTGCCACAGCCCATCTCCTGTCTATCCCCTGCTTTGGTAAGGACTGTCATTATGCCATCGTTCTCAGCATCCAAACTATTTGTTGCTACTGTTATTTTTATTATTGCATCCTAATACTAAAAGCGAAGTAAGTTCTCTGGGTCATATTCTCCTTCCCAGCTAGGACACTGTTTCCTTTGGCAAAAACCACTTGAAAATTTCCAACTTCAGTGCGGACTCTGTCCCTGCCCCTTTCCTTGCTGTACTTCCTTTTCCCCATCATTCCACTCCACCTGATGACTTCAGGGTTCAGCCTAATCCGGTGGGCAGCAGTTCTCAGTAGACACCTACTAAAGCTCTCAACAAAGCTGACACAATGCTCCCTCCCCTTTGAAATCTTTTCAGCCCTTGGCTTCCACCACACCCTTGAATGGTTTGACCTCTCCTTCCTGGGACCTCTGCTTGGCTCTTTGCTTTCCCCACTTCCTCCAGAGTTGTCTCACCCAATTTATTCATTTAAAAAAATTCTTTTGTTATAGTATCTTGCTTTGCAGCTCAGACTCATAGTGATCCTCCTGTCTCAGCCTCCCCAGAGCTGGGATTTCAGGCGTGCTCCACCACCCCGGTTTTGGGGCTAGCACAGTGCACCCACAGTTCTGGGGCCAGTATGGCATGCGGTACCAGGACCTTGCACTTGTCCGGCAGGTGCTTATGCCACCGAGCTGTCCTCAGTCCTGTCTCACTCGATGGAATAGCCTTGTTTCTCCCTTTTGTTTACTGTTGTCTATATTCACCATATAGAATGTGATTGAGACCCACAATATTTTGATAAATGTTTTCATAGTGAAATTATTTTAAGACACAAGCAAATTAACATATCTTTCATCTTAAGTAATTCTGGGTTTCAGAAGAGGAAACAACTATCACTTACTTCATTACCCTCCTTCCAGTATACAGCAATATTATTAAACATTTTCCTCATATTATACATCAGATACACAGACTTATTTCTCCTATATAACTATAACTTTGTATTACTGACCAACGCTGCATCTGCCCACCTCCTCTTCCCCTGTAATTACCATTGCACTCCTTCTATCTATGTATTTGACTTTTTTAGGGTTCTCATGTAAGTGACTTCATGTGAGATTTTTCCTTCTGTGTTGGACGTATCTCACTTGGTATAATGTCTCTGAATTTTGCACGTATCAATGCAAATGGCAGGATTTCTCTTTTAAACACTGAGTGATATCCCGCTGTATATTTAATTATTTATTTAATATTTTCTTTGTTTACTGTGCCTATATTGTGCATGTCATTTTTTGCTGCATGATGTGTTATACATGTATTTCTTTTTAGAAGTTTTTTATTAGTACACTTTTACAATATATGCAGTTTGCATTCATCTCAGGGAATGGGTACATGTACATAAAACAACTTATATGTTTTTGTAATTGCTTCTCTTTATCCTCTCTTTTTCCTTACTCCTCCTTTACTTTGTCTGTTCTCTTTTTCATTCCTTTTGATGTTACTAATCTTTTGGCATTTAATGTTAATGTTCATTGAAGCGTGTGGCTCAGTGAAACTATACATGGTGTTCCTGTACATGGCATATTTTTCTACTCCACTGATTTCCATTTCTACTACTCCTTCCCCTTGCCCTTGCTCCCTTGGGCCTCACCCCACTTTCAGGAGATCTACCCCCCATCTTTTCTGTCCATTTTTTATTATTCTCTTCACTTGTTCTTCCCATAATTAAATGAGGAGCGTTATGTGGTTTCAGCTTGCATGTCTATTTTATTCTCTTAGCATTGTATTTTCCTTGTGCATCCATTTCCCTACAAATGTTTCAAATTTGTCCTTCTTTATAGCTCAGTAGTATTCCACTATGTATAAATGACACACTTTCTTTATGCAATCAACTATTGATAGGTATATCAGCTGCTTCCAGGATTTAGTCATTATGAGTAGTGTTGCTCTAAACGTCAATATGCATGCACCTGTAATATGATGTTTAAGCAATTTGGGGGAAGATTCCTAAAAGGGAGGTAGCTGAGTTATATAGAATTTTTAATTTAAATTCTTTGAGAAATATCTTTACTGATTTCCATAATAGTTGTATTAGTTCATAATCCCCCCAGTAATGGAGGGGCATTCCTTCTTCCCAACATCCTCACAAGCGTTTGTTATTGTTTGATTTCTTGATGTCTTCCATTCTTTTAGGGGAAAGATGGAATGTTAGCATTGTTTTTATTTGCATTCATCTAGTGACCAGAAATGTTGATCATTATTCATGTTTTTGAGGCCATCTCTACTTCTTCTTCTGTGAAGTGTCTGTTTTTTCCTCTTGCCCATTTCATGGCTGGGTCTTTTATTTTTAGTAGTCTCAATTTTTTAAAGTAAATTTTTATTGTTGTTGTTTTGTTTTGTGTTTGTACAGAGTCTCACTAAACAGCTTGGACTTGCAGTGATCCTCCTGTTTTCAGCCTCCCCAGCTCTGGGATTATAGGTGTGTGCCACCGTGCCAGTTCTCAGTGGCCAGCTCAGAGAATCGTGGGAGGGGCCGGTGCAGTAAGCAGGACCTGGGATCCAATGCGTCATCATGCTTGCCTAAGCAGGCGCTTAGTCCACTAAGCTATCTTGCTGCTCCTCTTCTCCTTTTTAATTTCTTATAAATTTTTAAACCAATTTTAGATGCTTATATCTGGTTATCTAAACAACTAATTTGAAGACAACATTATACAATATAAGAACCATTGTTCAATTCCCATCATTTTGTTTAGTGAAGTTCTGTATCATTTCTATTTTTTACTATTTTTATTCTCTTTAAAAGTGAGAAAAAATTAATAATAAGAAAGAGCTGCCTAGAGCTGCATGTCCAACTGTCAACTTGCTGTGTGTGTGTGGGTGTCAGGCCGAGCTTAGCACTCCCACCTCAGCCCTGACCTTTCTGCCAACACAGCCTTCCCCATTTCAATTTACAGCAATTCCATCATTCTGCCATTCAGCCATGTGATCTTGGAATATTCAGATGCTTTATCACTGTGTCCCCCATTCAGATCACCAGGAAGTCTTCTTGGTTAGTTCTTCAGAATGTGTACGTAGAACCTGAGTCTTCTTTCTTCTACTGTTCCACGCACCTGGGCCACTATTTCCTTCCCCCTGCCTGGGCTGCTTCAATTGCCTCCTCACTGGATTCCATGACTACATTTTTTCCCCCTTAGATTGTTTTCCATCCTGCACTGGCAGAAGGATGCTTGTGGTTCTTTGTCTTACACCACAGAAAAGCCAGCTCCGTCTGGCATCTAAGCCTTTGTGTGATTTTTCACTTTGCCTATCTACTTTATCTTCATACTCTTTGTTCATTTGCTGTGTTCCAGACTCAACAGTCTTGATATTACTCTATCTTCTTAGGTAGGTCTCTGCCCCAGGATTGTTCTTCAGATCTTCCCACTGCTTGGACTGCTCTTCCTCCTGGAATCCCCGCTACCCAATTCCACTCTTCCCAAAATATTGCCTTCTCATCAAGGTGCCTCAGCCTCTTACTGACTGTTGCATACCTACTTTGTCATCCCACCTTGCCTTCTGCTCCTATGACTGTTGTGGCTGGCTCAATACAAAGCTATGGAGTTCCTATTCAAGACTCACAGGGAAGTGGTTTCTTAAACAATCATTCTGCAAGAAAGTGTTTCCCATCTTTAAATATGTTTGGGCCACATTTATTGCATACAAAAGTAATGGGCTAGCATTGTGCCTGTGAAGTGCTAAATGGCTCATAATAATGGTATTTGGAGCTGAGTGTCCTTGTAAGTGCATTTACACCTCCTTTCTCTCTTTCAATAACTCTTACCTTGTGAAAAATAAAACAGTAGGTACTCTCCAAAGAACAGATTATGTAGCCTGCTGGATGACCAGACAGGTGATTGCTTTTAGGGAGCAAAAGGGATGCCCCACAATGGGATAAGTAAGCTGCTAATTTTGGGGTTCTCTTCTACCAGAATTCATCTTGCTGGAAGTTCTTGACAATTTTCCAAAATCAGAATGTTTCTAAGTGATATATTAAATGGAAGGCCATACAAACCCATTGCCTACACTCCCATATCTTTTTATGCAAAGATGAAATAATATATCTTTGGAGATTTCATGGACAAATGTGTTATGTAGATATGGTGTGGCCTACACAATTAGGGGTGTTCATGCCCCCACCAAAAACAGGTTCTCTAAAAATTATATACATTTCTTTGTATAGATTTTTCATCTTTGAGCAGTGGAAGGGTCTTTAAAAACTGTTTTCTTCTACTTCATTATTACATAGATGAGAAAGTATGAAATCCAGGCCAGTTAAATGATTGTTCTTTTAGAAAATTTTTATCTTGTTTTTAAAAATTTTGCTTAAAGGATAAAGACAAAATCAAAAGCAAAAATGAACAGCAGAGTCCAGTGTTGCTGAGAAATGATTAACTGTAGCTAACCTCTGGTCAGTTTGGTCAGTGTCTACTTCTGAAGTCTTGAAAACAAAAACCCAACACTTTTAAAGTATTGTTGGTGGCAGAAGCTGGTTTGTGTTTGGGTGTGGCTCGACTCTGTAGGAGTGACTACAGCGTGTCTCGCTTAGTAACCACTCATTACTGGCACTCTGCTAAGGGGCGCCTTCTGCAGTAGTTCAAAAGGGTTCCTTCTGACATCCTCATTATAAAAAGTTAACTGTTGTTCTAAGTTTGTATATTTCCATGCATTGGCACTGCAGGATCTTGTTCGTGATTAAAGGGCCCATTGCTGCCACTTCTAGGGAAGGCGGTGGCTGCTGGAGGCTTGGTAATCATTCTTTCTATGCATCAAGGAAGGCGCAAGAAACTTCAAACCATAATTATTTCTATAAACATAGACAAGCCGTAAATTGTGACTGATACAAATTAAACTGTGTTCCTTGGTAATTATATTTTAGAGATTGTATGCCACATATCCAAACAAATTTTTAAACTCAGAAAACTGTAATTGCATGTTTAGCGCTTCTCATTCTGTATGTTTGGCTTTGCTTGTGTTATGCCAATGAGATTTATTTCCTAAGCACTTCACAGCTAGGTTCATTAGGCCGCTGGCTCGAATCTCACTGTGTCATGGCTAGTATTCTCTTTATGTCAGTCTGGTCTTCTGGACGAAGAAGCAGGGCTTCAAGCCATCGTGACAAGGGGTAACATCATCTTCCCAATCTCGCTCCAATTTGTTGACTGTCATTGCTGTCACAACCATTTCTGAGACCTTGCATGTCTCCTTTCTAAGCAATCGTTACTCTTCACTTGGTGGCCAGGTCTCCATCCTCATCCCTAACCTGCTCTCCACAGCATCCTGTGACAGTATCCCTGGCCATATACTTTGGTTTGAGTTTCTTCATGACCATTTCCTGAAGACACACAGCCATGATACCTGACGATGCACCCCTTCCCGAGGAACATAGTCCCTAGACCTCGGCCCAGTGTTCAGAGTCCGAGGCAGCCGTGTTCATTCTCACCCCCCAAAACTGTGCACAGGCCGTTTCTTCTGCTGACACAGTTCTTGATTCCGCTTGTCTCGATCTGCAGACCAGCATTTGCATGCCAGTGATTTCTTTGGCAAAGGGTCCCTGTGACAATAAAGGAGGAAATCATAAAGACTTGAGAAAGAACATAAAGAAGGCACTTGAAGCTGTTGATAAGCGCGTGAGTTCTGAGGGCAGATGGAGATCTGTCTTGATGGTTCTCACTGCAAGGACCTGGGACTCGGTCCTGGTGCTGCGGGAGACAGGGACATGCATCCAGAGTCTTCCATGGGCAAGGATTCTCCTCGGGGTGTGCCACCTCCCACCCTCCTCTTCTAGTTGCTTCCTGTGTGATCTAGAGAAAGTCACCTTGGCACTGGGACAAATCTCAGGCCAATAAAGCACAGAGATTGCAGCTCCATGAGGTGGGAGACTGTGCCCTACAGCTGCCAGGGAGCTCGAGGGGCTGAGGAATAGCAGGCAAGGCGTCAGAAGCATCTGTTGCACCAGCACAAATGCAGCACCTGCTCTTCATGTGCTGTCCTCAACCCTGCGTCACTTACATCACTGGGACAGGGGCCTTGAAGTCTTTGTTTCAATACAGAACAAAATGCTTTCTCTCTGCTCAGACCCATCTTCCCACCCTAGCTGTGTGCCTTCGCCACATTCTTCCTCTGGAGAATAGAGAGGTAAGGACCCTCTTGGACCTAGCAATCAGCTGACTTACGCCGCAGCACCGCTGCCTAGCGTCACAGTCGCTCCCCTCTCTACTCCTTCCTTGTCTTTTGAATCACTCACTGTTGTCTCTGGAGCTTGGACTCAGGCGTAATGAGGTGGCCTTGCTGCTCAAATCTTCCCTCATCTCTAGTCCCTGACTAAGCTGTGTGCTTTATTCTCAGCCTAATGCTTCTTTTCTCTTGGCAACTTTACTAATTCTCTATATTTTAGCTCATATAATATTTTTCCCAATGTTTTTTTTGACATTCAAATGCAGATTAGCCCCTTCTCTCAGGTGCTCTCAAGCATCCTGTATTATTTCCTATTCTATAACTTCCCGTGGGGCATGCACGGCTCTTTGGTGGTTCTTTTCCATAAAATAGAGCATACGAGAAGCCCACGGTCTCCTCTAGCCTGCTCCTCATTGCTACTTCTGTACCTAGAACTATTTCTGTCCTGTGCAAGAACAGCAACTATCTCTTGGGTGAGGGCATGAATTTTTAGCCCCTCGTCCCACTGCTGGCCAGATTCACAGGATTTAGTGGGGAAGCTGCAGAACGTGTGGGAGAGGGCCACACTCCTTATAAAAGGGGCTGGCGGGGCTTCCAGTGGGAAGCCAGACATGCAGATGCCAGAAGCAGAGGACTGCACTGTGGGCACTTGCTATGTGCCAGAGGAGAAGCAAGGTGAGCTGGAGGCAGCAGCATGAACATGGCTTCTCTAGGTAGGTTGGGGAAAAAAGTCCTGAAGACCCATGATAAAGGCAAAAGCAAAAGGACTGTGTGTTCTAGAGAAGGAGCCCCCCCCTGCTTTCCACGCCAGCTTCTCTTTCTTCCGTTCTTCTTGTCTGCCTTCACCATCACCACCACTTTCCTGCCTGTTAACACCCACACTCTGTCACAAAGTTTGTGACTTAAGGATAGTTGGATTCACTCACCCAGGCCTCTGTGACATTGATTTCTTCTGCTGAGACGACAACCCCTCCTTCCCCTGACTGCTTCCTCTGTACCTCAGTAGCTCCCTGATGATCCCCCAGGGTTCCCGCTTTGAGGATAATACCTAAAGTCTCCTGCACTGCTGCAGATGCAGTTTATGACCTTTGTCGAGCATGTATGGACTGAGGTGACACTGAGTGATTTATTTATTTTATTTGTATTGCCATAATTTTATTTATTTATTTTTGTTATTTTATTTAGAAAGAAGTAGAAATTAGACAGTTTCAAAACAGGTTAGTGGGGCAGGTACAATAATTAATACGTTGCATATCGTCTTTGTAGTAATTATTCATAGTACAAGATGCAGACATGATATCTTGTCTAAACACTATTAG
>NDGM011085566.1:0-16724 GCA_002564305.1 Octomys mimax | reverse complement strand
CAGGGATTGAACTCAGGCCCTTGTGCTTGCCAGGCAAGTGCTCATTCCACTGAGCCGTCTCCCCAGCCCCCTGAATTATCTTTCATTCCCCAAACCAAACTGCAGTTACCTAGGTTATAATGAAGTGTTTATATCAGATTAAGTTTTTAAAATACTAGCACAAAATGCAAATATTCACTGATTTTGCAGTGAGCTGGCGATGTTAAGAATTAGCCAGTAAGTAGAATAAAAAGCATAATCTCAAATTTCTTTATATGTTTTCAAACTTCTGTTTCATATATAGTTGCGATATTTTTCTAAGAATTATCAGATGGGCCAGGGAGATGGCTCAGTAGAATAAGCGCTTGCCTGACAATCACAAGGTTCTGAGTTCAATTCCTGGCACGGCAAAAAAAAAAAAAAAAAAAAAAAAAAAAAAAAAGAAAGAAAGAATGAATTATCAGAATGCTTTTTCTATATATCATAGTATGTTTTCATAAAGTTAGGAATTTGTTGAAGTATATTTTACACAGTTTATCACGATATAAAAACATGTATGGGAAAAATATACAACTGAAAGAATTAAATGTTAGTAAACTTTCCTTAGGGTGCTAGCCACTCTAACAGATTATATGACCTTGAATTTGGAATACTAAATTTAAGGTTATTTTGTTATAGAATTATATTAATACAAAAAATGTTCTCTTTCAACATATGGATTAATTTATAAATATAAATCCCTAAGTAATTGTATCTCTCAAAATTGTAAGAGATTCCAACATCCAAAGATGTTAATTGAAAGTTTCTCTTAGCCTTTTTCAAAGGAACACAAACAAAATGCTGCAGTTACCACCCAGAACAAAAATATTTGGATATCAGTGTGTAGGTAATTTTGAAAGGTTCATTTACATTGTCAAGGTCACTGAAGGAAGCAGTGATGGATGATTTGTTCCTCAGAATAATCACTTTACTTCCACTTTTCTGCTAGCTTTTGATTCAGCTTTGAATACTGACAGGTATATAATTGTTGAGAGCTCACTAATCAACGTAATGAAATGATTTATATTTTGAGTGATGAAACTGTTATGTCGAGCGGTAGAAATTTTATAAGTATTCTTTTTTTTCTCACAAATTTCTCCCCACCCCTCATCTTTTTCATTTACTAAAGAGCTGTACACAGTGTTAGTGGCGAACTAGAGGAAGTCTAGAGGAGAGTTAAGCTCTCCCAGCCCCCACACCCTGCCGTTCCAACTCCTAAAACAATTACAGCTCCAGAACAGAGATTTGTAGCTGTCCTGTGTCACATCCTATGATTCTCTCTCAGTCCCCTGTCCAGATCGTTGGGAGGCTTGGTTATGGCCTTTTTCACCAGACAATCAGCATCAGAATACAGGAGAGAGTTCTTTCCTAATTTGAAAGGTCATATTAAATCCACTAAAACCAAACTGCAAGGAAATAATTTAAATAATAAACAACTTGACTCTCTTCTTATTGAAGTTGCTGCGTGTCAAAAGAAATGACCGACAGAGTACAAAGAAAACCCATGAATTGGGAAACAATTTAGCCAACTGTCCCTTTTACAAAGGACTTCAACCTAGAGCATGTAAAGAATTAAAAAAAAAAAATCAGACCCCCAAAATTCAAAAATCCAATCCAAAAATGAGCACCTGAGATGAACACACACTTCCCAGATGAGGAAATACAAATGGAAAACAAGTATAGGAAAAAAATATTTAACATAATTGATCATTCAAAAAATGCAAATTAAAAAAACACAGAGATTCCATCTCAGCTCAGAAAGAATGGCTGTCATCAAGAAGTAAGCCAATAAAAAATGCTGGAGGGGCTCTGTGGAAAAGGAAACCTTTCTCCATTATTTGTGCAAGTGCAGACTGGTGCAAAAATTATGGAAAACAGTGTGGAGACTCCTCAGAAACCTAGGATTAGAGGTCTCATTCAACCCAGCTATCCCCCTCCAGGATATTTTTCCAGAAGAATTGCACACATCATACCACAGAGATGTATGTGCACACATGTTCACAGCAGCACAATTTGTCAGCGCTGAATCTTGAAAGCAACCCAGATGCCTATCAACTGAGGAATGAATAAAGAAGATGTGGTAGGTTCATACAATGGAATATTACTCTGTTATAAAGGAAGGTAAACTTGAGGCTTTTATAGGTAAATGGATACACTAGAGATCATGCTCCTAAGTGAAATAAATCAGACCTATGTATGCAAAGATCGAACAGTTTCCCTAGCATGCGATCGGAAAGAGTAAGATTAAAAGGTACAATAGATACTGTGCAAGGGAAAGAAACTCTTCAAAGGGAAGAAACAATAATTGGGATGAGAAAAAAAGAAAGAAAAGAAAAGAAAGAAAGAAAGAAAAAGAAAGAAAGAAAGAACACATAGAGAGGATACCTTGGATAACTCTACTGCTGATTTTTACTGGTCTATTGAAAGGAACAGATTGACTAAATAGATTAAATTACACAGATTAATTTAACAGATTAAATTAATACTTTTTTTCTTGCTTCTTTTATTTTTTGACTAATCTTGCATGCTTGTGTCTGATAAACTGAACAACTAATTTGAAGACAACAATATGCAATATAACAACCATTGATGAATTACTATAATTTTATTTAGTGAAATGTTATATTGTTTTAAAATGTTTATTATTTATTATCTTTTAAAAATCCACTAAAAAAGGGTATGTTGGTAAACTAGAACCAAAGCCCATCAAGACAGTGAAAACTGGGAGGCCAGGGAGATGATAGCTCGGTGGGATAACTGCTTGCCTGGCAAGGTCTTGAGTTCAATCCCTGGTACAAAAAAAAAAAAAAAAATGACAGTGAAAACCAATGAGTGTGAAAAATTATCTGTCTCACTTCTTGAATGACTCATTATACTGATGAGTGAAGGCATTCTTTGAGGTTATTTTATTTTTATTAATTCCTTCTGTAGTTATTACAATTTTAATTTGGTTGTTGGTTTATTCTATATAGACATGCCTTCAAAAGGTAAATGATGATGATATGTGTGTTTATGTATGTTTTTGTGTCTTAGAGTTTATATACTATAGAAATGCTCCCTGAAAGGACAGCCTTTCTTTGAATTTACAGTGAGCACTGCTAGGTAATTAAAGTCTCTAGAAGACTTTATTGGTAGTCAGTAAATGGTATTTGCCATCATTTACAAATGTGCATATTTAACTGGACAATGAAAAGTAGCAGATAAGGTAGTTGCATGGTAAATGAGCATATGACATTATTCAAAGTATTATATACTAATCAAAAGGAAAATACACAAAAAGTAAAGAAAATCAGAGACACCTCACTTTCCTCTCAACAGGAACTGCCTCACTCTTCTTTTGCAAGCTGAGTACAAAGATAACAAGGAGTTTGGTGCTGAGAGGACAATACTGTTTGATGAGTCCTAGGGTATATGTCAAATGTCTTGGGTTTAGTGATATCTCTGTCACATCTTAATCCTGTAAGAAACTTAGACAGGACACTTAAACTTTCTCTAGTCTTGACATTTCTCATTTGTAAAAAAAAAAAAAAATAGAGCTGTATTATATGTTTTGGTCACCGCCCAAATTTGCTATGATGTAGGCAGAAAGATTTTATAAAATGTAAGCCTACAGTAATGTAACATTGTTCTTATTTTTAATATACTCCAGGTCACTGATTAATGATGAATGACTTTGACCCCCCACAACTGCTATGATTCCATTCCTTCTTGACATGAAGTAAGAAGAGAAGACAAAATTAACTCAGTCCCAGGAAATGTACCTTCACTTTTTGGGCTACTGGGCTGACAGTGGCGAAGCAATTGCCTAGTGTTTTATTCAAGGAACACAGCCTGCCTGGCATCAGCTCAACACGACCCCTGCCAGCACTTTGCTTTGCCTTCGTTAAACCCCTGCCACATTTCTAGGTGATCTGAGTAGGCAGCCTCATGCGTGCCCACGGTACAGGCAGCTGACTCACACATCCGCATAGGAAGCTTTTCGGCACTCGGTCATGTTGACCACACACCCCTGCAGGCGGTTGAGCTTGTGACCTCGTTATCCATCAAATATTTATTGTCTCTGTGAAAAGCACCAGACACCAAAGGACTCAGGATCAGAAGCATTGGACTTGATACGTATCTCTGTGGGTCTGACTAATGCTTCTATGGGAAGGGAAATTAAGGAGAGAACAAATGGTAATAGCAGCAGCACTTGATAAATTCCATATGTGTTGAGAGAAGGAGGACTGTGGAGAAAAGAATCATTTCCAGCTGAAGTGATGAGGAACAATTAAGTGGAACAGCAAATCTCACTTGAAGAGTGAGATAATTTTTAGATGGTATAGAAGGAGCAGTTGGGAAAAAGTATCAGTACTTTGGGAGACACAGGGGGATAAATTTACTTTTAAATGTTTTGATCCATTTTTGATACCATCAGACAATACTCTGAGGAATCAACTGATCTTAAATTTAATCACTATAAATAGAACATAAGCAAAACATTAGATTTCATTATTATTAT
This sequence comes from Octomys mimax, assembly GCA_002564305.1. Lineage (NCBI taxonomy): Eukaryota > Metazoa > Chordata > Mammalia > Rodentia > Octodontidae > Octomys > Octomys mimax. The sequence continues at coordinate 12,205 of NDGM011085566.1, read as the reverse complement.
CAGTGGTAATGTGTTTAAAGCAGTTTATCTTTAAGATAGTGTTTTAAATAGATTAACCAGAAGGGCAATGGCTTCGATGTTATAATTGATTGTGTTAGATGAAGAGTTACAGTGTGGCTTTGAGCTGGTCAGTAACTATATCAAGTCAGTCATGAAGCTATTAGTTGCAATTTGTAGCATAAATTACTTCAGGCAGGTAGATCTCACCTGAATGAGGGCTAACACTTGGTCTAGTGAAAACTCTTAGTGAGGAGTAGTAAAAACAGTTCTACACAAGAAACTAGTGGCCCATGTTCTGTTCTCCATGGTGTGGTAATGTAACCAAGTAGCTGTGATTCATGACTCCTTGAGAGCAATCTTGAATCCTCCATGACTATGTGAATGGAAAATTATTACAAGCCATGCAGCACTATTTAAATAATAATAGCACATTTGGAAATGGGATATGAAATTTCTGGAAAGATTGGGAGCATGAGTAAGCATGCAATTTATTAACTGGCCAGGATCTACATTGCTTATCCTGAAATTCCTTTTCCTGCTAATGGAATGAAGGGTTGTTTATGGACCACATTAATGAGATCAAAACATAAAGGGAGGCAATAGAAAGAGCAGCAGCAGAAGCAGGGATGTGCTGCAGCTACCAGAGCAGATGAAAAGTTGAAACTGAAAATGTACAGAGGAACAGAGAAAACATCTAGGGACCCGTGCCCTGACGGCTGTGTGAAGCAGTGTTTGCCACATGGGGGAGAATGGTCCTCCACGGTCTAGTTGGGAGTTACAGCCACACCACATTGTTGTCCCATACACAATGTCAGGCCATGCTGCTCCATGAAAAATTAAATGGTACTGTGCCACCTTCAGAGTTCTAAACTAAAGCAGAAAAGTACATTTTAGCTAATTTAAGCAGAAATGAATAAACTAAGACTTAGTCGGTAGTTCATGGAACATTAGAGAAGGGCAGAAAACCAGACTGGGGTTTCATAGTCAGAAACATAAGTCCTACTACACCATGGACTCTTCTAAGGAAAACAGCTGTGAAGTCTATGCCCAAACTTAGGAACCTGAAGCAGGTTTAAATGCAAATATTCCACCATGTTTTCCAACACATCTAAATTCCCTTTGAGCAGCTGCCACTCGATGCAGGTGCATTTGGTTGGAAGAAACTGACTGGCTGTAGGCCTACAGCCTGGCTGGAACGAAGTCAGTAGAACATTGTTCTAACATTCTCAGCCCATGATGTTAAGAATGAGAAGTTAGAAAGATGTTGGGGCACATACAAGTGAGCCAACTCTCAGGATCCTCTGCCGGAAATGTCATCTTATTTTTTTTTTTTCATTTATGTATTTGGTACAGGGTCTCACTATGCAGCTCAGTCTCAGAGATCTTCCCGTTTTCAGTCTCCTCAGCGCTGGTATCACAGGCATGTACCACCACGCTCATAATTGTTCGCCAGCAGACCCCAGGAGTGGGACCTGCGCAGCATGCAGGACCAGAGACTGAACCATATAGTCATTTTATCAATAGTACCTATTGTGGGAAAGGCCCAACTTTATTTCTTAGCTATTTTATTTACTTTTTATTTTTTAAATTAATTTTATCGAGATACATATAGCAATGGGACAGTTTCAAAACCGATTAGTAGGAGAGTTTCAATAATTAATACATTGCATATTGTTGTCTTCATAGTGGTTATTCCTAGTACAAGATACAGACTTGATATCCTGTCCTTCTTAGCTATTTTAATTCACTTCACTCTTCAAAACAATTTATGATGTAAAAATTTGCCTTATTTTATAGATTAGGAGATACAAGGGTTTCAGTGAGTTGTCCCAAATTGCATAGATGCTGAATGGCAGAGCCAGGGCAGAACCCTTGTCTGCCTGTCCCTAGAGCCAGTGGCCTGAACCATTCCCCACTTGGCCTGTCATCACAGAATGAGGGGACTGCTACAGCTTGGGAAGACAAGAGAATACAGTCAAATTGGAAAATAGGCAAACTCAGTTAGCTTACTTCATTGTCTTTGGGAACCAGGCAGACTTTGATGGAATTTGAGCCCAAGCTGGAGCTCCTCTGGAGCACAGAGCAAAGCCAGCTGTAGAGGAGATGCCCTTCTCTAATGCTCTGTGAAGCTATGCAGCTTGGCTGTGCTATGTGGCAGTGGGAAGCAATCTAGCTAGCTGTTGCTATTCCTTCTGGTGTGGCCTTTGGCTTTGCTGACATAAGAAACTTCGACTTGTGGCACAGCAGAGTGACATTCTTTGGAAAGGTCAGAGGAGATTGTATTCTGCCTCTTGACATCATCAGGACAATCTCTGGCATTGGTAATTAACAGACTTTATCAACTGCCAGGAGAAGAGACAGTGGGAATACAGCTTGATGTCCGAACCCAAGCAAGATCATGAAACAAAAAAGATTGAGAGGAATCATCTCTCAGTTATGAATTGGAAAATTCTGACATGGAAATCATTGAGATAAACTAAATATTGGCTTTGGGTACAATAGTTTATAACTCCACTTTCAAAGTGCATTGGGGTAGAATTATTAGAATAATGATAGTTTCCCTTTCTAGTTGTAGTTTTTAATTGTCTGATATTAATGTGAAAATTTTGTCCTTTGATGTCTGGAGTGTTGGAACACATATGCCTGTTAATTACTTTATTTTTAAAAACTCCATTGTTCAGAAGTTAACATGGTTCATGTGGGGACTTCCTGGGGACAATAAGGTTCTCTAGGGGATATTTTGCCTGATGAAAAAGTTCTTCCTGAATAATCACCACTTTCTTGCATATTTGGGGTAGTAAATGCCACTAATGAGCATATTAAATATGTTTCTTCCTCCATTATGTTCTAGGTCACCCCTAAACATAGCATAGATTGATTTAATTTAAAAGTGGAGCTATTTATTTACTCTTCAGGCAAGAAATTCTTGGACAAAGGCTACTGAATTGCTTGTTCTAAGGAATGACCAGAAAGCATTATAAAGATGTAAATCTGAGTATCATCAGGTAGAAGGAGAAAATAAATAAGCTACCATAGGAGAAGATGTAAACATTTTGGTAAGCTTACAAAACCTTTTATTCCTGTTAGGAGAAGTATTTTTTTTTTTGATATTGCGTTCATGTAATATTTTTCTATGTTCACATGCATTGCCTTCAATAAATACATTTGAGTTAAATCTGTGTTCCAATGGAGGATAATTTGAGAGCAACATGTTAGGAAACCTGTCAAGCATAACATAGTTATGACAAACGTCTTCATGGTGATAGAATAGTTATGCTTTCAAACTATGAAGGAGGAAGGATTGTCTTACTTTCAGTAAGTATGGAGAAACCTATTAGGGAGCTCAGTTATTCTGCAAGATGGATATTCCTTTTGCTTTATGACTTCTTGGTCCCCATTGCTCTTTTGTTCTATAACTTGAGGCTATTCTTCAGGATGCATAAACTTTTTCAAAAAAGTTATTTTCTCTCTGTGGGTCATATTTCTATGGTCTCTATTGTTTCATATGTCATCAGTACAAATACAACTGATAGTGATGGAGTTATTTCAGTGAAGTTTTTTGCTGTATATAGATTTGGTGATTCCAAAGCACTTTGGCCTCCATACCTTACAACTGAATAAGAAAATCATAAAGAATTCCACAGATTCTCACTTTTTTCTGCCCTTCTACATTGTACCCAAACTTAGAGACCTCGAGCATCTTGTAAGACAGGTCACCAGAATTTCGGTCACAAAGCCGAGAAGAAGGAAGTACAAGGAGATGCAAGAAACACTCCTCTAACTTAATTAGCAAGTTACCTAGGAAGACTTCATGTTTGTGATTTGAAAATCAGGGTATATTTTAAAAGCAAGGGAAAATGCAAAAAGATAGAGGAGGAAAGAGCTTCTTAGAACACTGCATCATTTAACATACAGACTTTTGAGAGGTAGCCAATAAAAGCAGCTTATCACTATTAGCACCACTCATTACATAGCTAGAAAATATTGATTACTTGCTTTTCAAGAAAATTACCTAATAAATTCTGACCTGATCCTCTATTTCCTTTCTCCATATTTGTTCTGATTTGCTGTTGAATCCATTTTTTACACATTTAAGTCAGTCTGCTCTCCCCATAGAGGAGTGTGGGCTACACTTAATGAACAGGATCGAATTTGTGTTCAGATTATTAATGGATTGGTAACAACTGTTACTGTGCTGCACTGCTTTCAACAGCTGTTTATATTTTATTTAAAATCTGCAAAAACATTTATATGTAGTACCTTGATCTGTATAATAATTTCCTTTTGTTCCAGGCTGTTGGAAGTGTCTTTGAACCCACAAGAATCTATTCATCTATTCCTTCAAGACGGGCTCTCTTTCATCATAAAAAATGAACATCATGAAAAATGAACTCTGAAATCAAAGTGAGAAAACAAAGGTGAGTGAACTCCATGAGGCAATAGAATAAGAGTCTGGGTAGCTGCTGAAAACCATCAGTTACTATTGTTCTAAACTGCTCCTGGTTGGCTCCAGGATTGCGTCTCAGTGCACTTCACCAAATCTTTTCCAAAGTTATCTGTTATTTCCTTCTCTGCTTACTGCTTGTCTAAAAATTCCACTCACTGTTTGCCACAGTCAGGAACAAGTCTGTTAAGCTCCCCCTAGTTGATAAGTAGGCGTTGGGGCTTATGGATATCCTGTTGTGCTTGCCTCCCGTAGTCTTGAATTTTCTTTATTGTTCAAGCCAGGGTGATCTCAGAACAGCATTCTTTGTAAAATACAATGTCTACTTAAAAATTTGTCACTGTGCTTCCCAAAATAACTTGGATATGAGTCCAAATGACCGCCCTCTCCACATGCCTCATTGTGATTAAAGTAAAACCAGGAAAAAAATAATCTTCAAAATGGAAAAAGGAGGCAGGGCCACATGCTGTAAATTGCTGTATCACCTGCCAATTGCCACAAAAAGGCTCTTTTTTTAAATGCAGCTCATAGATAAGCACATGGGAGTCCTTAATATTCAAGTAAAGACCACAACAAAATAGAAGGGTGAAGGCTTTTATGCTGTGTTAAGGAAGGGTATGGCCAAGTGGGGCTGGGTGGGAGGGCTGGGGGGTAAGAAAGCTGAGAAAGGTTCAGAACAGATGAACAGATAACACCAGACTTCAGGAAGCACGGGGTAGTTTTGAGCTTGCAATTTTAGCATGCATATTTTTCCAGGAAAAACTGAAGGTAAAAATGACCAAGATGTGATATGTTTATGTATCAGTCCCCCAAGGTGAATGCCGTCATTCTGTGCCGCAAACATTCAAATAAAAATTGCAATGGAGGTGCTGGTTACACAATATTGCGACTGTGCTCAAAGTCACTAAAGTATTCACTTTAAAACTATTGGTTTTACTCAAAAAATAAATAAGTAAAAAAAAAATAAAACTATTGGTTTTACATACTGTGAATTTTGCCTCAACTAGCTAGAGAGATAATTCAAGAAAAAAATAGTGGAAATTATCCATCCTCAATCACTTAGCAATGGTTTGTAGACAGCAATCCTACAAAGCCTGAATTCTACAAAGGAATGGGGAGGAATATCTTGAGTCCTCTTTAATACCCCTTGCCCAGAATGTTAGATGCACGGATTCCAAGGACTTAATAGCACCCTGCTAAGTGTGGGTTCACATAATCTGTAGCACCTTGGTGCACGTTTTTGCACACAATGCTTTTTCTCAGGCTAAGGAGAGTGCAGTTCTATTGGTGAAGACAGGTGGGAGAAGACAGTAGGAGGAAAGGTGGCTGCACACAGCAGAAGGATGTGTATGACTCCACTATCTACACCAAACCGTGGAAACAGCAAAATATTTCAGGAGAAAAGTGTGTTTATTTCCAGCCCCAGGAGAGGCAATTTATGTGCCAACAATTTATGTGAGTTTATGTGCCCATTAGTTTGCTATTCAATTAAAAAATGTGTACTTACCATAGCAACACCCATCTCTCCTGATACACAGGCAAATTGTGAGTCCTGTGGAGCCCCTTCTTAAAGCAACACACAAACAAGCTACAGACTCCAATAGATGCGATGTCTTTAAAACATATCTTTAGAACAGCTGTGTTCTAAAATGCTTTCTTTTCATTTTAGAAATACGTTTTATGTTTCACATGTGATAATGATAATTTGGAGTTACAAAAGGGCTCTTTAAAAATCAAGTTGCAAATCAGTAAGCACCATAAACTAACAAGTGATCTTTAAAAGAGAAATATTTCCATTTGTTTAAGAGTCAATTTCCTAAATTAATTTTCATTGGTTATAAGATAATTACATTATCTTCTGTTTTCTCAAAATACTTGCTTCCATATTCTCTTTGTAATTATAATGCAAGTATATTAGTAGAAAGAGATGGAACTTTTTTTTTTTTTTGCTCCTTTTCATCTGTCTTTATTTTGAAGCACCCAAGACTAGTAAATATTCTTGTTATCAAAATGGTTATTATATCAATAAATTAGATGAGACCTATCAAAGGACTTTCAGATGTCTTATGGAAAAATTAGTTGGTTTCCTATTTTAAATTATTCATTTTGCACATAAATTTTTACATAATGCAAATGCATCCTGTCACCATGCATGTATTAAGAAGAAAGTGTTCATGAAGTAATTAGGTAGCTCAGTGGCTAAAAGTAGAAGTTCTACATTGCAATTGTTTGTATTTCATTTTACATTCTAGCATTTAAAAGTTGCAGACTTTAGGCAATTTTTAAGCCTATCTTGGGCCTCTATTGGATGTAAAACTAGAATAACCTTGTACATTGTGAAGATATATAAAGTAGCATATATTTCACATGTAATATATGTACCATAAATTTAAACACTTAAGATTAGGACAGCAATAAAACATGTTTAGCAATTTTTATAATGTTATTAAGATGATGGGATTTGAAACCTTATCTTCTATCAAAGCAGCACCTTAGATAACTTTGCTACCACATAACCTTTAATGGCAAAGAACAGTTAATTTCCTATTTCTTTGGTCATCTTTGTTAAACAAAATCTCCAAGCCTCAGTTTTTCATTAATTAAAGGCTTATGATAATATCTACCCTGAAAAGATTATGAGGAGGAGTCACTAAGTATAAATAAAATTTTAATTAAGTAAAAGCCACATCACACCTATGACATAATTTGTTCATATCTGGAATCTTCTAAAATAGAGAGAGAACAAGGCCCATGCAATATATTGTAGTATTAAGTAGTGTAGTAGTTGATGGGTTGTGTCCACTTGAGAAGTTAAAAGCTTAACTAAATGGGCTCAGCAATTCCATAACCTGAGGTGTGGAGGCCCCACCCTAGAGTGCCCAACACTCAAAGGATATGAAAGGGAATTTAGGAAGGATGGAGCGTTCCACTTCCTCTGCAGGAGTTCTGGTCTTCCCAGTCCGTTTGGGCTTCATCTCCTGGCTTCTAGTGCAGACTCTTCAGCCCCTGCCATGGATCCTTCAGCCTTCTGGTGTACATTCATCAGCCTTCCATGACAGACCCGCTGGCCTCCTGATACAGACTAGCACTGGACACTGCAGTGAGCTCCAGGCCTTGGACTGAATCTTTCACTCTCCAGTGTGCAGACGCCCTCTGCATGCTTCCTCGTCTTACTCTGTGGCTGACTGTTGTAAGCCAATCTTGTAATTTCTTATACATTTGCACATCTTGTGTTATATCTGCTCATCTAGTAAACCCTGACTGACATTGTTAGCTAGAGAAAGAGCAAAAAGAAATGAAGTTAAGAAAAAAAATTGTAACAGAAAATACAATTGAAACAAAATAGAGAAAATTAATGAAGTTAAAATATGGCTCATTGCAAAGATTGATAAAGTTAGTAAGAGTTTGTCTAGGTTAACTAGGAAAAAAGTCCAAAGGCATAAATCATTAATTTCAGAAATAAAAGAGAAGACAATACTACAGATTCCACAGATATTAAAAATGTATTAAAGTACCACTATGAAACACCAGTGAAAAGAGGGCCGGCCCAATTTCTCAGCAGATTAAAGCATTTGCAAGCAGGCACAGGGGCTAGGCTTCCATTCCCAGGCCTGCTGTGCTGGCCCCGCCCCCGGGGCATGCTGAGAAGGCAATTGAGACTGGGCGTGGTGGTGCCCACCTGTAATTCCAGCTCTTGGGAGGCTGTAAACAGGCGGATCACTATGAGTCCGAACTTGCAGTGAGACCCTGAACACCCTGTAGACCCTTCCCTAAAATAACAAAAAAAAAAAAAAAAAAAAAGAAAAGAAAGAAAGAAAGAAAGAAAAAAGAAAAGAAACACCTGTATAAGTAGTATATATCTATACTTTAGAAGTTTTCTTAAACTTATATGTACTTAGAAGTGTTCTAATTTTCAACATTTGTCATCATAAAATCCCTCAAGAATAATGCAGGAGGGCTCAAGACATAGCTCAGCTGTCTAAGCAGCTGCCTGGCAAGTACAAGGGTCTGAGTTGGATCCCTGGTGCTCACTCAGTGCCAGCCCCAGAACCCCAGGCGCCCATGCTAGCCAAACACCCTTTGTGGTAGTGCATGCCTGTAATCCCAGTGCTTGGGAGGCTGAGACACAAGGATCCTGGAATCTACACTGCATAGCGAGCCCCTGAAACAAATAAAAAAATTAAGAAAAGAACAATGTAGAAGCATTTAGTATTTAACAATTCACCATGATAGACATTAATTACTACTTTACAAACCATAATACCTTGTGAGGCTTTGCATAAAGAAATGAAAACCTAACCATTCTGACTTCACAGCCTCCAGATGGTGAGGAATAAATTTCTGATTTTTGTCTGAACAGTCCATGATATCCTGTTTAGCATCCACAGCTAAGTTTTTGTTGTTGTTGATGTTATTTTGTTTTGTTTTTTGATTGAACTCAAGACCTTCTGCTTGCCAGGCAGGCACTTATGCCACTAAGCTATCTCCCCAACTAAAATTGTTGATAATATATAAAAGCTTCATTTCTTTTTCCTCTTCCTTTTCCACTTCTTCCTTCTTGTTATCAATTTTTTTTTTCCAAATTGCTCTACAACTTAATGAGCTAGAATTTTCCTTTGTATTCACAAACTTATTAACAGGGGAATGCAAAAGGTTTATAGTAGGAAAAGCAACTAGCCAACCAACAAATCTCAAAATCAAAAACAAACAAATAAAACTCTTGAAAAGTCAGGGCTAACACTGTGATTATAGAACTAGCTTATTAAAAGCATGCTTCATATTGGTGTTAGAAGTGAGTTATTGATAGCAAGATACATAAATGGGTAAACAGGTCATTTGGTAAGGGAGACAATTAAGTCACAGATTCATAGACATTTCATAAGGCAGAAAATCCATTCAGGGAACTTGTATATATTTTTAGAACAATGATTCTAGAAAACTCTATATAAATATGTTTTTAAAAGTGCTTTTCTCAAAAAAAAGTGCTTTTCTCTATATGTCATACAATATTCAAATATCAAATCAAATTGGATCATAGACCTCAATGGAAACCTTAAACTCTAAAATTTGTATTTGTAATCCTGTCTCTAATCCTATATTTAACCTTAAATGGAAGAGATCCAAGTGCCTATGAAGTGCAGAATAAATAAATACATTATGGAACAATCATGCAGGGCACTATTTCATAGTAATAAAAGTGAACTATTGGGGCCAGGGAGATGGCTCAGTGGAATAAGCACTTCCCTGACAAGCACAAGGGTCTGAGTTCAATCCCCGGTTCCACACACACACAAAAAGTGAGCTATCACTGAATGCAGCAAAATAATAGCCTCCAATTTTATCTGTATAATGGCATATGTGTGAGCTAAACCACATGGTTCAGGGTCAACAGAGCAAAGAGATATGGGGTGAAGGGCTCCCACAGGCTTGAGGGGACTGGTTATGACATATGTGATTGAGAGTCAGAGAAAGCCCAGGATTCCATACACGTGGGTATCTTTCTGAAAAATATATTTAAAGTTCAGTAAAAGTTAAAATGTATGAAGAGTATGTTTTGTCTTTCAAAGTCACCCACAAATTATAGAGTTTTAGATTTACTATTATTAAGAAATTTTATTTAGACCATACAAAATGAAGGACAGTGATATGACTTTTCCAAAACAATTTTGAGGCCAAATTCACCTGACATGAAATTCATCATGTTAAAGTGAACATTTCTGCCGCATTCAGCACATGTGCTGTGTTGAGCAGTCGCCAACTTCGTCTAGTCCCATCATTCCCAGCAAAACTCCTGCTGATTAACTAGATTCTTCCCATTTCCCTCAGCCGTAGTCTTCAGCAAGTTCTAATTTTTTTTTTTCCAGAACTAGGGATTGAACTCAGGCCCTTGCACTTATTCTACTGAGCCATCTGCCTGGCCCTCTCTAATTTATTTCTAGCATTTGCCTATTCTGGATAATTCATAAAGTCAAATAATAGGTGAAGTTTTGCACCTGAGTTTTTTTCATTGAACATGTTTCTTGAAGTTTGGTTGGCTGTAGTAAACAATCAGCTGTACAGCTGAGTCACATTTGCCATAAGTGTGTACCACAACTTATTTACTCATTCTTGTATTGAAGGGCATCTGGACTATTTTTTGCCAATGGTGAATACCACTAGTATTAACATCCGGGTACATGTATCTACCTGCGTGAATTGTACTAGGATATTTTGGAGAGATTTAGGAGTTCATTTGTTATGCCCTATGAAAATTATTATCTGTCTAAATTTTGTGACATTCTCATATATTTTCGTAACAGTTGACCCATTTTATACTCTTCCCAACAATCTTTAAAGGTTCCAATGTGTGGGGCAGGGGAGATGGCTCAGTGGAATTAGTGTTTCCCTGGCAAGCTCAAGGGCCTGAGTTCAATCCCCAGTTCTGCAAAAAGAAAAGTAAAAAAATAAAGGTTTCAATGTATTTTATTTGGGGATAGGATATATGTTCCATATTGAGTGAAAATTTATATCCAGCAACCTGCAAACATATGAAGAGAATATTTTCAAGAGTTTTGATGAATATATACATACATGTAAACAAAATCTCTACTTAGGTATAGAACCCCAAGAAGTTCCACAATACTATCCATTTCAACAGCTTTTCTGACTTTATGGTCCTAATTGGTATTTATTTATTGGAACTAAGCACTCTTCCATGTGAGTATACAATATTCTTCAGCATTTTCTAGCTAATAAAAAAAGATATTTTCAACTTAGATTTATTAGTGACTAAAGGCAATATCAACAATCTTTTTTGTGTGGTACAAGGGATTGAACTCAGGACCCTGTGCTTACCAGGCAAGCACTTATACTACTAAGTTATCTCCTAACCCTAACAATCTTATTTGAGTATATATCTACCAGTAGAATTGATAAGCTATGTAGTAGGTGAGTAGTTTATAAGATATTGTCACTTCTCCAAAGTGGTTGTAATATTTTTGTATTACATTAGCAATATGTAAGCCTGTCAGTTGTTTCTCATGCTTGTTGACACGTACTGTTTACAGTCTAAATTTTAGTTAGTGTAGTGTATACAAAGTAATATTTAATTGTAGTTTTGATTCACATTTCTCAAGTGACAAGTGATGTTCAGCAATTTTTCATATTCCCATTAGCAATATGCAGATCAGAATTTTTTTTTTTTAATTTTTTTGTGGAACCGGGGATTGAACTCAGGTCCTTGCGCTTGCCAGGGAAGCACTTTTTCCACTGAGCCATCTCCCCGGCCCCCATATATCAGTATATAGTATCTGTTCAGGTATTTGTTTTTTATATAGTATCTGTTCAGATATTTGCTCATGCTTTTTGAAAATTTGTTTGTATTGACACATAAGAAGTTTAAAAAGTATATTCAAGGATCAAATTATTTTTTAGAGGTCTATGTATACCTAATCTATATCTACCTCATCTATATCTATATCTTTATTTTATTTGTATATAAATCTATACTACGAATATTTTCTTTTTTAAGAATTTTTTTGAAGTCTGGTTTGAATTTTCAATTTCTTAATGATGCTTTTTTAGCAAAAATGTTCAGTTAAAGGAGTACAATTTGTGAAACATTTTATGTCTTACGTCTGTGTGTGTTAAGGAACATTTACTAAATCAAAAGATTTTTCTCCCAATAAACTTTATAATTTCCTACTCTAAATTTGGTGTCAGGGGCTGGCGAGATGGCTCAGTGGTTTAAAGCACCTACTTGGAACAAGCTTAGCAAAGCAC
>NDGM011085564.1:0-18069 GCA_002564305.1 Octomys mimax | reverse complement strand
AACACAATTAAGGTATTAATAGGATCAAATTGTCATGGTTCAGAGGGAGTCCAAGAACTGATATTACACCCACAGCTCTGACAGAGACTTCACTGTTCCTATTGGGTAGCATGTACTATAAACATGCTCAATATCATCTGTGAAAATTTCATTATAACCAGCTAAATGCACTGGTTTTTTCAAAAACTTGAAAATGTTAAGAAGAGTTAGGGCAGTCTCTCTTCTGAATAAAGAAATGATTACTCTGATTGTTATTCCTGCAGAATATATTGTTTATGAATGCATTGTATCTCATGTATTTTAACTCAACTTGACTTAGTTTCATATGCACCAAGGAAGCTCTTAAAAATACAATAGAATCTGAAGTGAAATTCTACACAATCTTAGATAAAAGAAAATTACTATCTGAGAATCCTCTTTAGATAGTGTTTTAGAGACTTTGCAAAGAGGCATTGATGGATTCTTGTGGACGAACATTTAAGAAATAATATCTAAGCTTAGTGGAAAAAATAAAACATAAAATGAAGTGTGTCTAGTGTATTCTGCTGATACTTTGAGTTCTACAACTATAGTAATTGGAGTGGGATTTCATTACCAGAAGTTTTACCTAGTCTCCAGGGAGATGATACAAAGAAGTTATCAAAGCTCTGAGTACAAAGTGGAAAGCAACGAACTCAACACCCTAGGATGCTTGAAGCATTAACATAAATACATAAAGAACTCATAAAATTCCACTTAAACTCTTCAAAATAGAAGAAAATTGAATGTAAAACAATAAAAATGAAATTCCACATAAATAATTTAGGTGGGGCTTTCATTTTATTTTTTAGTTTAGTTTTAACACAAGCAGACCAAGGTGGCGACCTAGCGCAGCGGTTTACACTTTGGGCTCTACAGCACGAGGTGGCCGGTTCAAGCCTCCATCCCTCCTGTTGGGGCTGGGGAGATGGCTCAAGGAATAAGCGCTTCTCTGGCAAGCACGAGGACCTAAGTTCAATCCCCGGTTCTAAAAAAAAAAAAAGTCTTGCCACAATCCATTTTTATTTTCTTTTTTAAAAAGGAAAACCTTTTCTTTTTATTTTAGGAAGATTCTTCAGGGTGTTCAGGGTCTCACTACTAGATCGGACTCATGGTGCTCCACCTGTTTACAGCCTCCCAAGAGCTGGGATTACAGGTGTGTCACCACTCTCAGTCTCAATCACTGTCTCAGTGTGCCTCAGGGGTGGGGCCAGCAAGGTAGGCCTGGGGATCTAACCCCGGCCCTGCAACTGCATGCAGGTGCTTTAATCTACTGAGCTATTTGGCCAACCCTTCCATTTTTCTTAAAAAATATTATTCATATTTATTACTTCTTCAAAGAACATAGAGGTCAAGTGGCATGCAATATAGATTAAGTCAAAATTATCCATGGATGCAGATAATTTCTTATATTGTAATTTTCTTTAAAATAATTTACATTTGTGTCTTTTTTACTTTCTCTTTTAGCTTCTAAAGCAGGTACAATGGTACATGACTGTAATACTAGCACTGAGGAGATGGAGGCAGGTGAATCATGAGTGCCTGTTTAACGTGGGCTACATGGTGACTCCCTGTCTCAAAAATTCCTGAGAGAGAGATAGAGACAGATAGATTTAACTCCTGTGGTTACCTGGTAAGTCATTAAGCAAAATTTAGAAATATGTTATATATGATGGCAAAGTTCCCAACCTCAATATCTATACCTTGAGTTGTACATTTTCTTATCTAATGGGCTTTCACTGCAGTATCTTAAGTAGTGTATGCGCAAAGCATGATTTTTAGCATGTACATTTTTTTTCTAGACCTTTTATTCCCCAGTATAATTCAGTAAGAGAGTCAAAGTCTCATACTGTATAGTTTCAATCTAGTAAGGGAACAGGGAGTTTCCTAAATTCATACAACAGTAGTCAAAAAGGATATGTAGGGCAATACAGTAGCATAAGTCTACTTTATCCAGGACTAGACTTCCAACATCTCTAAAGTTGCCCTCAGGCCTTAATGGAGTTTCTTATCACTGAACAGGTTCAGAGCCTGTCACAGCAGACCATCCAGGCTTCACCTTGCTAAATCAGCATTCTCTACGAGGTAAGAAATCTTGCACCAGCCAACACTTGCAGCAGAATTTGAAGGCCATGAAAAGAACCAAGAGAAGCAATAATTTTTAAGGCCCACCTGACAAACGGTTCTTAGTATTTATTGCATAGTAAATAGAGTTGATTCCTATTTCCTGGTCAGCCAGGCAGAAGGCTAAGTCTGTCCCACTAACAACAGTGTAAGAATCCCAATAGAGAAAAGGAAAAATGGGGTCAAGACTAGGTCTCTGCATCCCTATGACTCTCTAGGACTAGAGCTCATTCCTTCTCCCTTTTGAGAGTATTGTATTACTTCTTTCAACATGCTTGTATGGGATTGCATTCTCTATTCATTCTCTTCTCACTGCACTAGCTCTTCTCAAAGAAAAAACAAAGTTCAGATTTTTCTGGATCAACAACTATAGGAAACTTGTGTTTCAGAGGGCAAAATTTATACAACTAATGTAGAGAACATAGATTTTTCAAATATAAAATTAGGTTAAAGAGTAAAAGTTTATTAAGAAGCAAAAAACACAACATGTTTGTCATGGATGCTTCCAGCTGCTACCAAGCTCCCTGCCCTGTCTCAGGATATTGATGTGCTGCTGCTGATGTGTGTGATTCTTGCCCTTATTTCCATTCTGTCAATTTCCATTTTTATGTAATTGTACTTTAGAAAATTACCCCTTTTGCTAATAAGGTGCCTAGTTAGTTTAGAGATTTCACTGATGCTTATGAGTCTTTTGTGTAATATTTCATTAAACTTTTGCATATTCTAGTTGATAGCTAAAAGAGGAAATGAACACAGTTATGGCTTGTATGATAAAAATACAATAAAAATAAAAAAGCTTTGGAAAATCTTTAGTGTCTTTTTCCATGTCTTTGTTTTGTTTTCAATACTTTTCTTAATTGTGAGAATAAATAAATAGATAATTTTTATTTTAGTAGCCTCATCACTTGCATAGACATCTGCGAGATAGACAAAATAGAGACTATAAATGACTCTCAGTAGTTAACATTCAATTGCATTGATGAAATTGTAGTGAAAGGTTCATTTTCTGGTACCGTCTTTGGATTTTGTGAAATTCAGGCTGTCGGCTTACTCAGTAATTTGGTAATTTGCAATAGGTTTTCCCATCATTAGTGCAAATTATCAAGGTTTAGCTATAATGTGAATATTAATATCTTCATCTAGAAACACTACATGTGCCCTCTTCTGGTTTCTAAGGACAAGTTGTTTTTTCAAACCTCAGAGAAAGGCTGTATGAAATGTATGATTATGATGTTTACAGAAAGAGATTCGATAACTGCTTCACTGTTTTGCATCTTCTATGGTTAAAATGTAAGTGACTTTGGTAAATTTGTATTTCAAAAAATGCCAAAGACTGACCAACATCCTGAAGCACATATTGTGCTACATTAAAGGAATACTGGTGCTTGGCTAGAAATAATTTTGTAGCACAGCCTGAGCAACACCCAGTTGATGACACATCTCCTGTGTCTAAGCTCCTGATGGCAGAGCATGTGTCTCTCCTTTGCCAGCTCCAAGTCCTCCACTGAGCATCCTGCAGTCGCTGGGGCACAGCCTTTTGTTATGTGGCCTCTGAGCACACTGGAGTCACGTTACCTTCTGTGCATGACCCTTTTAAGACCTTTAATGTCTTCCAAAGTTGTCACTTCAGTGTTCACTTGCTTTCATATTTCTCTCTGACAACCACTCTCTCAATATCGACCTTTCACCACTTACAATTTCAGTGTATGCAGTGCCTCCATTGTTTGTGTCTTTTTTCCTAATAGAAGCCATTCAGGATTTTTTTTTCCTGTGAATAGGCCCAACTACCAACTTACCAATTCCTTAAAAGCTAGCTCTATAAGGACTGATAAATAGTACACTGTGCTGCCTAACCCAGGCTTCAGAGACTTGCAAAACTTTCTCTCTACTTCTTTTCTAAATGTGGCATTATTTAAATTAAATACTTGTTATCAGTCAGCTCGGAGGCAAGAATGATCACATGAAATGGTATCTTCATGAAAAAGAAAGATAAATTGGCCAACAGAGACCTTCAAACAAGACAGTGAAATGGATGGGGGCATGAGAAATCCGAGTTCCTTATTTTCTGAATTTGTTTCACCTTAAACTTAAGATTCCACTATTTTTGAAAGAATTTAAACTTTGGATTTGAGTGCATGTTTTCACACATTGGATAAGCAAAATGTAAACAAAAATATTTCTTCATCAGGCTGTGATAAACACTAGAAAGTAATGTGTAAAATATGCAACACAGAGTCTGGCACATCCTTAGGCCTAACTGGGCAGTGATGTTAAAAACAAGCATCTGAATGTCCACCCAGGTCCTTGCTGAGCTTCTGCAGTTCACTAAGAGTGAGATAGTCACTGACAAGGTCTGGGCTCCTAGTCCAGCAGGGATTCTGACCACAAGTTGCATGGTGTTCAAGAGACAGAGGAACAAGTTCTCTCAGTTCTTCAGGAAATTCCAAGACTCAAAAAATAAGGTGATCTTTTATGGTTAATCCAGAAGCCAAGATGTCATGATTGCAACAGAGATGAAAACAGAAGCAGAAAAAGGGATCAGAGATTAGCTGTCCCAGGCATCCAATTCAGGCTCCCATTTCCCTGTGAGTCAGCAGGTGTGCGCTGGGATAGCCTGGGCAGACATAAAGTATATGAAATGGGCTGAGAATGTACAAGATAAGAATGCTTTTAGCCCATTTGAGCTATATTTTAGTGTTGCACAAATATCCCCTTAATACCAACACCTTTGAAAACCACCTGTCTTCAAAGCCATCCAACCTAAGAGAGCACATTCTCTGAGCAGCAATTCTCTGTCCTGCAAACCTGTTACACTTCTTGCTGTCTAGAGGCAGCCAACATATACAATAGCTGTGTACATTTAAACTGTGCAGAACAACCCTGTGTGGGCATCAGGTGTCTGTCAACCTCCGTCCCAACCATAATCACCTCAGTGTGCTTTCTACAGTGGAAGTCAATCTGTTGGTAGTCTTTACTGTATATATACCTAAGAAAGAGCTTGTCCTCAGGAGTTGAGGCAGCTGTGAAAACCTATGCAGAGCTCTTTTCTCTACAAAAATGTGTAAGGCCCACTCCTTGCTAGATAAGCCCTTTCTCACCACCTCACTTCTTGCTCCTATATTTCAAACATCCATACCCTCACCATCCTGTTGCATCATCTGTAAATTGTTAATATCCATGCAAAGGATGTCTCTTCTTTAGACTACTTT
Source organism: Octomys mimax (assembly GCA_002564305.1). Lineage (NCBI taxonomy): Eukaryota > Metazoa > Chordata > Mammalia > Rodentia > Octodontidae > Octomys > Octomys mimax. Next base: position 12,718 of record NDGM011085564.1, on the reverse strand, counting down.
CCCCCCTTAAGTTATCATATACTTTTTGTTGGCCAGTGTGCACCCACTTCAAATCTTCTTTTCTGATGTTGGGTTCAAAGGCTTAGTTTAGGAAAATAAATAAATAAATAGACAGATAGACAGACAAATAGATAAATAAAGAGAAGTGAAAGTGTGAGCCTCATAAAAAGGGAAAATCATAACAGATTGCAATGAAGCTAAACTGTCTATTCATTTGAATCAAATGCTATAAATTTCTAAGCATAATGTTTGACAGTAAACTGTCATCAAAGCAACAGACTCATTATAAAAATGCTAAGGGTATATAAATCTCATTGACTGCTTTTCATTAACCGCACAGGGTGCTGATAGGAAATGCCTGGTTATAATTTATATTTCACTAATACGGTCCACTTTAGAGTCTGGCTGTCAAATCTATTACTCACCTTTCTCCAGTTTTATAGTTATTCTGGACAGCACTGAAATTGAATGTTAGAAGTGTAGTTTCAAGTGCTATCTTTTTTTCTAATATCTCATCCCTGCATATTGACACATGCTTCATCTTTAAGCAGAATTCAATGGCCAGATTGTTTTTGGAAAATAAACTAAGAGGGAAAGACAAAGAAACATAAAGAGAAACATTCTTTTCTGAAAGGCAAGATACAATAGAGTTTATTCTTTTTAACTTTCAGAACTGAAAAGGTCAACATTAATGATTGGAGGGCAAAGTGTTTTGGTGGGTTTGAAGTTTTCTTATTGGGCTGGTGTTATTGGTCATGAGTAAGAAATTTGCCAATGAATTACTGCCAAGTGTCAGGCACAGGCCAGACATTTCCACTTGGGTTACCATCTGTATCATTAGAACAGTTCAAGAGACTCCAAGAAGTTTTATAAGGTACTAAGTAATTCTACATATTCAGAGTTTCTTAACACATCAGAAAGAAAAGTGGCTGGTCCCACAGATGATGTCCAAAGTGGGAATATGTCCAAGGAAAATACTAGGAAAAAAAATGAAGCAACAAACTATCAGCATACTTTGAGAAACTTGGAGGAAAAAAAAGTTTTCTTATTTTTTGACATCTATGCAATAAAATGATAAGCTATATCACCAATTCCACATTTCTTGCTCAGGGGAGGCTTCCAAGGTGTCAAAGAATAGAAAGAAGAAACTTCTAAATTATGTCAGACCAGTATGTTAAGCAAGTATTGTCCAAGGTAAAGATGACTGAATTGAGCTACAACAAAATATTATACCAGTGAAGAACAGGATCATAGATATTAAGTCACAGAATGGCCAGCTTTAAATGGGAGAGTGACGGTATAACAAATCTAGATAAAACCTCCTGGCAATGAGTTGCTTTCCCAACTTGTAGGTTTTATCTATGAAGTGTTTCTTCTAGTTGGTCATACCCTGTATGTCTATTAAAGCAGGAGTGCTTATGAAGAGTCCCTGGCAGGAGAGATTCTGCACTGTAGGACTAAAAATCATCCCATCACAACACACACACTGTCAATGCCCATGAAACTGCTGATGTTTCTAATGCCTAATCTACAATTCAAACTTCCTTTGAAATTGGAAACCATATTATTCTGTTGTACACTGAATTGCACTACAGTACATCTGGGCTCCCCATTGCCCACCTAGATAACTCAGATCAAATTCAACATCATAGATGATGAAGACACAGCTGCTAGTGTCATTAGGGCCTAACGTAGGTTACTACCCCCACTTCCTTTGAACTTTGCTGTACCTTTCTTGTTAGGTAATAGCTCTGTAACTAGAAATCTGAGATGGCTTCCCATATTTCTGTTCTATTATTTTCTCTGATATTTTAAGGATTATTTCCTCTTAAGATCTTTCCATTCTAGGAAATCATTTAGCACTTTGTGCCTCACTTTCCATGTGTACTTTAAATCCTTATCTGCCCTCTTATCGTCTTCAGTAAAGCTTCTTGGTGAGAATAGAGACAGCATTAGTGTAGTCAGCTTCAAACATCAGTAGATATTGAACCTGGGGAGAAGTCACCTAACCTCTCTGAGCCTTTTTCCTCATTAGCAAGATGAACATGTAAATCTGATCCAGTGGGCTCCTTTTCAGATGCCCATAATAGTTCACAACTGGTTAAGCAGCAATCACAGTACTTTTCTATGTATATTTGACATATTCTCAAGGACATACTGTGCTTTAATAGTTGCTCAAGGTAGATTGCAGCCAGGCTGTTCAAGATAGGTAATTGCTATCTCCAACTGCCACTTGTTACAACTGCTACCTCTATGAAAATCTCCTATAGAGCAGAAAAGCCTAGTTCCTTTGCTAGATATCCAAGAACCATTCATAATCTAACTGACCCTGCCTACAGGTCCCACCCAGCCCACCAAATCCTCCCTACAATCCACCCACACACTCTTAAATCGCAGAAGTACTGAACAACCAACCATGCTTTCACTTCCAAACTGGCATACAATTTTCTCCCTCTAAAGTGCTTCTTTTCTTTACTTAGTCTTTTTCTTTAAATTTTTAATCATTTTGAAAGTCTTACTTAAGAATTCTAAATTTAAAATTAGTAAGATTTCTGTACCAATGGCCAGGAAAAATGATTCTCTTTTACTTGTGATCTCCTTAAATCAAAGCACTGAGTTTCTGCAATTATCATTAGTATTTATTTACATGCCTGGCAGACCCCCCTAGATGTTAGACTGCTTAAGGGACTATCCCCTTGATCTCTTGGCATCTAGCATGCGCACAGAGTGTGCAGCACATTAGAGCTGTTCACTAAGTATTGAAAGAAATGTTACCCATCTGGCTTACAAAACCTCTCAAGAAATTTCAAAAAGAATCACCTTTTATTCAGTTGTGTGGCTACCTAAATACAGCACTGATCTCATGCATTTTTTTCTGGGAGAGCTATAATGAGCACTGAATAACAATTCGCTCAACTCACCCCATGCCAAGTGTAACTTCATCAAAAGTTATCAAAATTGACCACATCTGTGAAGTCTCCTAGCCCTTCAGAAGCGTAGATGCTTATATGGTGTAACCATCTAATTCACATTCTTTGGAGACATCAACTTCACTCACTGACAAGGGAGTAGAGGGAAAAGGTGGCCTTGAGGACAGATGTGAATCACAAAAGGAAAAGTTCTGCTGTTTAAGGTCGGGCAACATTCCTCATTCCAGTCAGCTATTTCCCTGAGGTGAGAGAACACACACCATAAATCTATCATTAAGGGTGAAAAAACTTAAGGGATACATATCATAGGTGGAGCAGTGATATGATTTTCTAAATAGAAGTGTGTGGTGTGTGTGTGTGCAAACTATATAGCTAAACGATTATAGATAGCATTCTATCTATAACAGCAATATAATCAGGATCAAACTCAGATGTGACAAGTAGTGCAAGCAGAAGAAATAAGAAAATACGCCTCCTCATTTAAACTCACATTCATATTATCATAAACCAATGATAGTATAAAGTTCAACTTCAAATGCTGAGATAACAACAGCCCCACAAACTACTCCTGAATCTTCAGGCATGCTAAGCAAGGAAAAGCAATTTTTGTGTTTTGCTGATAAATGGTTTAATCAAACCTAACAGATGAGGCAATATATTTTGAGAACATTTTGTTGTTCAGATCATGAGGTCAGTAATTTTCTTTGGTACAAACACATTATGGTGTAACTGAGTGTGTGCTGTGGGAGTGAGGTAGTGAGGAGGCGTGACATAGCTTTTCTTCAACAGGTAATGTATTATATTCTATCTAAAAAATACTTTATACTCTTCTATTTCATAAGATACTATAAAAAGGAAAGGCATCAGAGCTGATGTTTCCTGTGATTTTACAGAAAGAGAATAAAATATCAATACAACATTATGTTTCATAAAATAAATAAATAAATGAATAAAGTAATAAAAGAGTGAAGTTAAGTTCCAATACAGCTTTCAAAATTTAATTCATCTTGTACATGGTACGGGACCAACATTAGAAAATGTCACTAAAAATAATGACTACAGAGTAAGATTACTGTCGTGTGATTTGTATAATACATTTTTGCAAGAAAGAAGATCTAAGGTTATACTTTAGAAAGGGATGACTTTCACGACCAGCTAACTCTGCCCCACAGGCAACAGCCTCCAGAATTAGCAGGTCTGTATTATGTGCTTAGAGATTTTCTTCATGTTGTTCCACAGGCCTTTTTATACATTAGAGTAGACTATCTAGAAATGCTGTTTTTAAATTTGAGTGAAAAAAAATAGCCTGTTTTCTTATACCATTGATACAAGACATTGATGGCCTCTCACACTTATAGAACACTTAGGGTTTTTAAATTACTCTCTCACATACTATTTTTTAACATCTTTGATGCACATAGAAAAGTACTATCTCATTTTACACGTGACTGAATGAGAGAGGCTAAATACTGGGTCCAAGGAGAGCTAGCTTTGGGGAATATCTCACTGGAGTCCCCCCCAAAGTCCTGCAATTCCTTTGCTAAGACTCCTACCAGCACTGCAGCTGTCAAAAAGGGGATGTGTGCAGATGCCCAGTCATGCCATCTGAGTTTACACTCCATGTGTAACCCTTTTAATTGCCATGAGGATATTGCTAGATCCTCTACCTTCTATTTTACACACGGCTGATGTGATCTCAGATGGCCCTCGCCCACAATCCCTTCAGTAAGCACATTTCTCATCTCTAAGTTGGAGCTGCTGGTGGTCCTATAGCTAACTAAACATGGCAGAGGCACTAGTGAAAATATCTCCAAGAAATGGGACTTGTGGAGGAAACACCTGGCATAGTTGGTCCAGTTATCACAAGACCGAGAGATTCTCATATGAAACCAACACTGAAGAATTCTCTAAGAAGTTGGACTTTAAGTACAAAAACTCATATTGTTCCATGTAAACCAGGTCAATTTGTCATTCTACATGTACTTTGAAAGATTTTAGTATAGTGTGTTCAGAAACAATGACTTAACCCCACAAAGACACTTAGAATGGTCTGTCTTTCCTTTCCTTTGTACAGCAATAAAAATGTATCAAGGATTACATGATGTGATTACATTTATGACAGATCCAGTAGAGAGAAAAATTGAAACTGATTTAACCCTTTGTTGAATCTTTAGCTTACTTTCGTTCATTTATTTATCTTAATGTTTAGTTGTTTTATGCTTCAGGATAAGCTGAATACTAGATGTTACATAGGTAAGTAAGTAAGACTTAGAATTTGCCATCAAATCTCTGGAAAAATAGACTGGAATCTACCAAGACTGGGATAGTTCCCAATAAACTAAGTGAAAGTTGATAATGACTTACACTAAGGCAGTGATAGTGAGGATAGAGAATAGTACAGAAATTTTAAAGATTGGTAAAATAAATAAGATGGATTTATTATTGTTTCTAAGGTAAAGGAAAATATATGTCAAGGTGATATATATATATATATATATATATATATATATATATATATTGCTGAATATAAATGTCTCATTCTGAAAGCAGTTATACACCATGCACACTAATTTCAAATTTTATCTGAGTCAGAAATAGGGAAAGGTTGAGATCATATGACTGTCCCAAGTTATTACTTCTTAAAATATCAACAAAATATGCAGTTATATACATAGATCAAACTTTGTATAGCTACATTCCCAGTCACAATAATGTAACACCATCCACCTATCCATCCATCCATCCATCCATCCATCCATCCATCCATCCTCCACTGAGCACTTACCATTAACTTCTCAGTTCCAGTGGCTAGCTTAGACACTGGGAACGAAAAGAGAAGTGAAGTACAGAGCTCACCCTTCAGGTGTCTTGAAGGGAAAATAGGAGGGAGGAAAGAACAACACAGTGTGGTCAGTGAGATGCAGTGTTATGCAGAGCACGCAAAATGGACAATTCCCCAACTGGTGGAAATTCTGGTTAATAGGAGCTTCCACAGGAGTCTCTCTGGCCTCTCTTAGAGTTAGATAAATACTTCATCTCATCCTGTTTCCTTCTCTGAGTTAATTCTTTATAAACAAAGGCCATTTCTTCCTTATCACAGAACCCTGCACAGCAGAAGCTCAATAAGATGGATGGATGAGTGGACAGATGGATGGTGGAAGAAATGAGTAGGATATAAATGGGTATTGACCTGACCTCAAAACACTGAGGAAGAATAGCCATCAATTCATGGAAATTACCAGGTGAATAGTGTTTTATAGTGAAAAAGGATTTATCGGGAAGGTACTAGATTAAATGGGCCATTGGTTCAATTTTGTTCTGTGGAGATTGACCCTTATCAGTTGATTCTTGTTGTTTAGTATTTATTGAGCCAGATTTGCTCTGTACTTAAGCTACTCCCTGGGAGAAGGTTCAACACTTCTGAAAACTGAATTAACTCTTTCAAGCCACCAGGGTGCTGTTCAGTGAATTACTTTTCAGTAATTAAAGATGCTGCAACATAAAAGCTCCATGTGCTGGGAAAGGGGGAGCTAATCTCTCTGCCTACCTTCCTCAACAGCCTATTTCTGATTACTGGAGAGATAGGGTACAAATATGGGAGGATTACATAACGACAGCGCTGGTTTCCTGTAAGAACCCTACAGTTGTCTCTTCCTAAAGCCCATGAATTTTTCACATTAGAGAACAAAGACTAGCTGGATCAAGTGACTAAAGCACTTAAGGGTCTTAATCCTGATTCCTGCACAAATTCACTCTGTAGTTTTGTACTTATTTCCTTCAAACTCTTTACTTTCTTTGTCCCTCTCTGTGCATCTGCAGAATGATAAGAGCAGTTCTGGGCTCTGGACGAGTAATATCTCTAATCCTTATTTCTCTCAATATACGAAAAGCATGGAGCTGAGATCGAATGAGTATCTGTCTTTTGTGATACCCATATACATGTCTAAAATCAATTCATTTGATTGATAGTCTGCCCTTTTCTCCTCTCCCTGCACCTTAACGCCAGGGATATTTATTTTCCATTCCTAAATGTTGGTGCTGCCGCTTTGCATCTCTAATTGCTCAGGGCGCTGCTGTTTTTATATGACATACAATAAGTACTTTTGCTCTTAGTTCATTTAAGTAAAATCATCCTGCAATGAGCCAAGACATTCAATACACAATTACCTGGTGGGTCAGGCCTCTCCCACCTCGTCATTTTTAACTGGCATTTTCTCCCTTATTGCTAACTACTGAGCAATATTAGCTGTCAGAGACACATGGCTTCCTGAAACTTAATCTTTCTAAATTGCACAATTCTTCAGAGACAGTTTACCCCCAACCACACTCCCCTTGACAAGGGGCAAATAGGGTTAAATTTCAAACTGAGTTATACAGAACTTACCAAGAGCAGTCAAATGAAGGAACCAATTAAGCAGAACTTGGATTTGCAGGATGAATTAGACTTTTTTAGAGACAATGTAGAATTCAGTGTCAAAGTGGCTGCTCGAAACCCTTTGAGTAGAAAGAAGTTTTAGATCATGCAGTGCTATGGTTAAAGCAAAAAGGAGTTGAAGCAAGAGGAAGACTTGCATACTAAGCACTCATTATAACAAAGATATTCTGCCAGACATTTCCATGCACACTATTCATTTGTCCTTCATTAAGGCAAATATAGTTTATGCCCATTTTACAGATAACAAAGATAGAAAATGCAGTATATTGAGCAAGAAAAATACAATCAGTAAGGGAGAAGTTTTATTCAAACTGAAATCTTCTGAATTGCTGCATAATATTCTTTGCATTAATTAGTCCATTCACAATGACTTGAAAACTAGTTTCTTTGTTTCTTTCTCATCATCTTTTTTTTTTTTTTTTTTTTTTTTGACTCATTGAGTAGCCCAGGCTGGCCTCAAACTCATGGCAATATTTCCTGCCTCAGCCTCCCAATGCTGGGATTACAGGAATGCACTACTCTGCCTGGTTAAAAGTAGTTTCCTTATAGCTTCCCTGCCTTGAAGTCCTGAGAAGACATTGAGAAGTATGGAGTGCCCACAGTTACCTTATGGTCACCCCATCCTCCTCAGTGCTGCTCATCTGCTTCCTGTCCTGGCCACAGATAAAGCACCTTCCTGGTCCATTCTAAACCCAGACAGTGTCTTAACTCCGTGCACTTAGTTTCTCACGAACAGATGCCCTATGAAGTAAAATAAGCTACCCAGGCCCTAGCATCTAGAGAATCTGAGAAAATACAAATCAGCTTTTCCTCTGGCTGCACCTCAGCCTCAAAGACAAACTGCTTTTTTGAATTTTTATGAATGAGCAGAACAGAACTACACACTATTCAGTAAATCAGAGTATCTCAGTGAACAAATGCAAACCTCAGAGAATATTAACATGGAAGTACTAATTAGTTGCAGATAGCCCAACAATTTTTCTTTTCTTTTCTTTTCTTTTCTTTTTCTTTCTTTCTTTTTTTTTTTTTTTAGTACTGGGGATTGAATTCAAGACCTTGTGCTTGCCAGGCAAGTGCTTATTCTACTGAGCTATCTCCCCAGCCCTCTCTCTTTCTTCTCTTCCTCTCCTCTCCTCTCCTCTCCTCTCCCCTTCTCTTCCCTCGCCTCCCTTCCTCTTCTCTTCTCTTCTCTTCTCTTCTCTTCTCTTCTCTTCTCTTCTCTTTCTCCCCTTTCTGATTTGTACACACACACACACACACACACACACACACATATAACTGTACTATAATGGAGTTAGTTTTTCTGAGAATTTGTTTCAGGAATGTTTATTGCTCTAAAACTATTAGATACTCCTATTTCCAGTTGAGTATAGATAAAATTTAGACTATGGATCTAGTCACTAGTAAGCTACTCTTAAATATAAACACTGAAAAAACATGCTCAACAGACCAATTCCCACTGAGTTGGCATCTCTTCGCTGGCTCCAGGGTAAGCCCAGTTTAGCACGGCAGTTCTTGATCATGACAGATTGCCAAGAGCACTTTGGTCTCACCAAGTTTCTCACCTTCTGCTTCACACCATTTTATCACCCAAATATTTGGGTCAAACCCAAGTTGCCAAATTGTTTAAAGAAGAACTAACTGTACCCAAACAAAATACTGACTTTGGGGACCCAGGGAGATGGCTCAGTGGAATAAGGGCTTCCTTGGCAAGCGCAAGGGCCTGAGTTCAATCCCTAGTTCAGAAAAATAAAAAATAAAAAAGTACTGCCTTTGATCAAGCCTCTATGAAGTGGTCTTCAAATTGGGGAATTTCCCAGTGATAGTGTCTTTGTTAGCAATGCGAGCTATTAACCACACATTCTAGTTGAGACTAAAGAGATGAAATGAGTGAAACCAGCCACATGGATAGCCTTACAGTAGGGGCTGGCTATGCTAGAAAGACTGACCCTATGATTAGAGAACTAGAGGCTTGGGTCACATGAAGTCACCAAACATCTGAGGAAGGGAGAGGGGCTGAAGGTTGAGTTTAATCAGATGAGCAACAACTCAACCAATCTTGCCTACCATATGAAGCCTTCATAATACCCCTTTACAGTGATGCAATGTTCAGATTCTTGGGTTTCTAAATCCATACCTTGAAACCATACATCTTCTCTGAGACCCTATGTTATGGTTTTTTTCTAGTTGTGTCCCCCAAAACCTCATGTAAGTCATAGGGCAGATGCAGCTTGAGAAGTGGGTGACAAAGAGGCAGGGCTAGAGGACCAGGGCGGGGCTCGAGTGGCAGAGCCAGAGAGGAACAAAACATTATGGAGTGGGTCATCCTGGACGCTGCAGCACTCCAGCCTCTCCTTCAGACCCTATAGAGTGGGACAGCAGTGTCTGTGATTGAGGCTGCCTTGAGGAAGGGAGGACATGTTTGGAGAAAACAGAGGCACTGACCCTTTCTCCTAAGCAAATAAGGCTCTGAGGGGGCCAGGAGGTGTCTCAGTGGAATAAGCACTTCCCTGGCAAGTGCAAGGGCCTGAGTTCAATCCCCGGTTCCAATAAATAAATAAATAAATAAATAAATAAGGATCCGAGGACTTGTTAAGTAACTCAGGTTATTTTAAACTAAGACACCTCCAGTTACCGTGAACTAAATAAACCTTTTGTCCTTCATTTTGAGTGTCAGGCATTTGTTCCAGCAATGAAAGCATAGTAACTAAGACACCCTAAATGCACTGTTTGGGACCCTCCCGGATCCAGTCTTTACCTTATGTATCTCTTCCCTTGGCTCATTTTGATTTGACATCCTTTTTTTAATAATAAAACTGAAATTGCAAGTACAGCACTCTCCTAAATTTTCTCAGTTGTTCTAGTGAATTATCAAATTTGGAGGGTTCCACAGAAACCCTGTACATTGGTAGCCAACTGGTCTGAAGTGAAGTCCAAAGGTAGTTTGTGTCACAAGTGCTCAGAGGCTTTGGCAGCCAGGAGGACTACACCTTTAAACTAACTTAAGGCTAATGTTGACCGGGTGGAAATTCACTTTCCAAAAGCAATTCAGATCTACCTCCACAGGCATCTTCTCCTGGCTTTGAGCCAAGCCCCATATCTTTCCCCTTTTCCAGCGCAGGTCCACCTAACTCCATTTACTATGTCATTCCTAGACTCATCTTAAAATTTACAGATAAAAACCTTGTATATGTAATCACTTTCTGTCTATTAAAAATTGAATTGTTTAAGCAACTCAGACAGAAATATATATCAAAAAGAATCTGCAGATGAGAGAACTAAGAGTAGAAGAGGAAGAGGTCTGGAAATGCCTAGCGTGAGGCCAGGGGAGCAGTGGATATGCTTGTGATCTGGCTCAAGGGCAGGTTTCATCTTTAACTGCTCTGACACTCAGAGTTGGAATGCCATGAAGTCATTTGTATAATCTCATCCCCAAACCTGTCAGAAGTGTTCTCCAAAGATAATTTTTGAAAATTTTTCAGTTTGCAGGTTAGTTAGGGTTTGAGACTGTGGAAGGCATCATTTGGTAAGGAGTGGGAGAAGAACAAAGGGGACAAAGGAAAACTCAAGAGAAACTGAGGGCCTTCCACATGTCCATTTTAGTCTTTTTAAATCTCTAGGACCAGACTTCCCATATCCAGACACCTAGAAGGAGAAATCCTCCAAGTGGTGTCCTTTTGAATTCCCACTTCCTTCTGGCAGCCACATGCTCACTGGGGTTTCTGTGCAGGCCTGGATTTCTCTCCATGTGGCTGAAGCTATGGTCACTATAGACCCATGTGCAGAATGGAGATGCCTCACTTGTCCTCTGGGATCTGGGGTGTGGGGCTTTTGTTTGCTTGGAACCTTGGAAATGAGTCATGTTAGTTGCCAGGCTTTTTGAGCTCTAAGGACAGTGGTTCCCTTTTTTTGTCTTTCTGCCTTTCTGTCTTCCTTCTTTCCTTCATTTCTTTACTTTTTTTTTTCTTTCTGGAAAACAGATCTAATGCAATGCCAAGAATACTACTCAGTCACACACTGCAGCGCTGCTCCTCCGATAATCCCCACTGCTTGAAGTCAGCTTCAACCTGCCTCTTCTCCCCGAAGCATCACAGCAGAGATGTTTATTGAGCTGTGGGAGGCTTGGAGAAGTAAGGACCCTTGATATTCTCAAATATTTGTGCTTCTTGCTTTTCTCTCTTTGTTTTGTAGGAAACAGTCAATTTTCTGAACAAAATGTCAGACTACTCTTCCTTATTAAAAAAAATAGAACTGGGAAATTAAAAACAAAAAATTGTGAGACAAAGACAAAAAGCTTAAAAGAAAGTCTTGCTATTTTAAAATGACACATGGAGTTTCTAATGCCTCCACTGCCACTACCACTGCCCCTTTCCAAACCTGACCAAAAAGTCCCTGGAGCGAAGGTCAAAAGACCCAGAGTCCAGGTTCAGCCCTCCCCTAATTAGCTGTGTGACCTGGAACAAGTCGCATGACCTCTCCAGCCCTAGGCTTTTCATCTATGAAATACACAGATGACCTTTGAGATCCTTTTCCGTTCTGAGCTTTCATGATAAAGAACACGCAAAGAATATGTACTCCCCGGGGTGTAGGACCAAGGACCAGAAGTCAAACATGAGAGAGAGAGTAAGCACAGAAAGAGGCTCTTCATGTGTGGTTGGTACAGAGAGAGAATCAGATACCCCTTTTTTCATAAGGGAACACAGTGTCTGGAGTGACCCTGAACACCTCAAATCTGAGAAATATATTAAATATCTAAGAACTGCTATTATTCTAAGGGATAAAATAACCACTGAGACTAGAGGAAAGGTTAAATTGAGACCAGCCTGACTGGTTATGCTGACATTGACAGTGTGTTGTTAAACAACTGCCTGAGTGGGCATGATGGACTTGAAGAAAAAGACGGATTTCATTTAGCAGGGAAATAAGCCATGATAAGCCTGGAGAGGTCATTTAAGGAGTAAGAGAAAAGGTAATTTGAGATGATTGTTCTAAAATTAATTATCCATTTACATTTTAAAATACAGTCATTAGATATTAAATTTTCATGAAATATATAATTTAACATGCCAGTTGCATATCAAACTGAAAACACCAAAACAAGGTTTGCAAATTGTAATGGTTTAGGTCTAAAATGCTCCCCCAAAGTGTCCTGTGTTCAAAGGTGAGGCTTTTGAAAGTGACTGGATCACAAGGGCACTACACTCATCTGTGGATTCTTCCATTGGTGACTTCACAGCTGGAGGTGCTTTTGGGAGGTGGAGTAGGTTCAGAAGAGGCACAATGCTGGCTGTCCTTGCAGCCATCCTTTTTCTCTAATTTTGGTCTGCAAACTTAGGTTGTTAACCCTCCAGAA
>NDGM011085547.1:0-10806 GCA_002564305.1 Octomys mimax | reverse complement strand
AAAGGACATCACTTTGAAAAAACTTTTGTGTACAATACCAAAAGTCAAAAGCAGCAACAAAAAGACAGGATTTTAATTCTTATTTAAAGGTGCCAAAAGTTAAAAAAAAAAAAAAAGCCCCAAAGGGTACAGTCAGTTGTGGAGACTTGTATTTCTATGTTAAGGACATACAGCACAGACTCAAGAACGAGGAACTGAAATGATAACTCACCATTTCTATTCTGAGATTCTACCATTATATGCTTTCATAAATTCTCCCAAATATTTGAACCTGTTATTAAAAATCATATGTCATCTTGTTTTTAAATTCTGTACCATTTTTATTATCTTTAAAATTAAAAAGTGATACATATTAGAAATTAGCACTCATCTTTTAATTTACCATATTTATATCAAACATACTACTATAACCTATTAAATTATGTATTTATAATATATGATGTTGCTTACTTTTATTTGCACATTTGATGAAATATCTGACCAAACTACTGATTTCTTGCATCTTTTTCTGTCTGGAGGTTTGTGCTGAGACCGATACATTTGGTTTTGCAGTTCTTAGACTTTCTGTTTCTTTCTGAATATATTTCTGTAAAAATCTTAAAAAAAAAAATAGAAACTCATTAATGTTTAAATTTTTTAACTTCAAAAGTCCTTCATGCTATCATAGAATGCACCTCTTTTGGTTTTTGAAACAGGGTCTCTTTACATGGTTCAGGCTGGCATTGAACTTCAGGCGATCGTCCTCCCTCGGCCTCCTGTGTTGGAGTTTCAGGAACGAGCCACCATATCCAGTTTACAAAACACATCTTTTTAAACCACAGTATGTTATCCAATATACCAGTTTAACAAAATAATTACATCTCTTTTTCAGGGTCTAACAATATAAAGTCTGACCTGCAAAATCTCTAATTTGTATGTAACTTCTAGCACTTTACTATTTGGCTTATTTTATTATTAAAAGCTTACAGTGCTGCGAACTGAGACAGAAGGATGGCAGTTCAAGCCAGCCTGTGCGATTTAAATTAGCAATATTCTCTCTCAAAATCAAATAATAAAACAGGGCTAAGAATATAGCTCAGTGTAAATACCTTGAGTGCAATCTCTAAAACCACAAAAGCAAGAGTTTATGATGCTTTCAAAGGGTATCAACCATCCTTACTTAACAGTGATTATGATTTAAGTGAAACCTGTCTAGAAGACAGACTAGCAAGGAGTGTCAGGTACAAATTAGGCCTGCCAATCAGCTTTTAGAAAATATTACTTATTGTTAAGTAGTAACTGCATTTGTGGTATGTAAAATAAAGTAACCAAAGAAAAAAGGAACAGATATTTCTCATGTTCTACAAGTATTTGAATGTGTAAGTCAGTCTAGTAACAAGACCTAAAAAAAGTTATCTACTCAACATACTCAAAGACAATTCTTTTATTCCTATTTCCTCTTGACTATAAATGTTGTTTCAAAATTAATTCCTTCAGTAGTCCACATTAATTTATAATACCAAACTTCCCCAAGCTTTATAATCTCTTCCTAGTTATAAATGGATTTCATGTTTGAAAATTATTTCTCAAATGCATCAAACCTGTTTGCCACTTCTGCCCAACAATTTTGTCTTTGCATTACTTAATCCTTTGTTTTTTTAATTGCATTTATCTGAAAAAAAAAATCCCACCTTTTAACTTGTTCTCTATAATTTAACATGTCAGTTACTGATAATCAGAATAAAGACGTCAAATGAGAAACATTTACTATAATTTACATCTTTTCTCTAATTTGAAGCAAATTATAAACCCATAAGAACTGTTTTTCAATCTTCAATGAGATATGCCTAAGACAACTTGTTGAATGAATCATTTAATATTTTCAGTTAAGTTTTGGATAACTGTTAGTTGTCAACTTCATATGCAAGACACAATGGCATACAGAAAACAAAGACAGCTTTAAAAAACATCACCACAACAGAAATAAAAATGAAAGAGAAAAATACAGAGAGTAAAAAGGCTAGAATAGCATACCTGAAAACAGCGTCCCAATTTAAGTATTTCCCTTGTTTAGAATCTGAATGCCTATCTAAATCTTGAACTGTTTCAGGATCCCGAATCAGGCGCTTAAAGGTTTCAACTTCTTTCTGAAAATGAAAAATAATCAGACTAATATGTTACTAATCATGTATTTGTTCCAAGGAAAAATTAAAATTAAGTAATTTACTACCCTTCGTTCTGTAGCTCTATCATTTTCCAGTCGGCGGCAACAAATAAGCAGGTTACTAAGTGCAAGACTCATGATTCAGCATTTCCTGGAAAAAACACCAATCCTTTTCTAGAAAATAAAAATAAAAATAAAAATATATATATACATGCACACACATATACATATAAATTTCCTTATTTTATTACATGCATTTTGTGTGTGTGCTGGAAATTACACCTAGTGACTCAAACATTAATATGTAATTGCTCTTATTACTTAGCTATACTTCCAGGAAATATATATTTCACACTGCAGCACTGACACAGTTAGATCAAACTATACAACCATAGGCACACTAGGATCAAAGGCACAAAGAAGTTTCTTAACATTTTTATATTAAAATTACATTTTCTTAGATTGTATCAAAGCAATCATCCAACACACAATGTTCTTTGCAACAGGAAGACAAGGAAGAGTGTGACTTTAAATAATCAACTTAATTAAAGCCCATTCAATGTTTTCCAAAGGCACAGTACAGTTTTATATTTCCATTAGAAAGGTATGAGATTTCCAGTTCTTCCAGTCTCACCATCAATTATATGATATTTTCAGTCTTTTCATAAACTAAGCCAAGAACCCAGTGAATTCACTGATGAATTTTACCAGAACTTCAAAGAAGAACCCGATACTTCTGAAACTCTCCAAAAAACTGAAATGGAAAGAATGCTGCCAAATTCCTTAAAGGAATAATACCTTGATAACAAAACCAGACAAAGATACCTCAACAAAAAAAGAAAACTATAGACCAGTCCTTTTAATGAACACAGGTGCAAAGATCTTCAACAAAGTACAAGCATACAGAACATAACAAATCATTAACAAGAGCATACATCATGACCAAATTGGTTTCATTCCAGGGATACAAAAATGACTATATATATATATATATATATATACACATAAAAATATAGCAGCATATAAAAAGGATTTTCAAAAAAGCACATGGAGAGATGGCTTGCCAGGATAAGTACCTGCTTGGCCAGCATAAGGTCCTGAATTTTGATCCCCAGGACAGCATACAGTGCAGGCCCTGGAATGCTGGGTGCTCCACGCCAGCCTGAAACTGGTTGTGGTGGCGCTCACCTGTAATCTCAGCACCAGAGAGGCTGAGACAGGAGGATGATTATGAGTCCCCAAATGAACAACAGCAAAAAGTACTTTTTTTAAATTGCATGATCATATCAATAAATGCAGAAATAACCAACAGTCATATGTGATAAAGCCCTGATGAACAATGATACAGCAGGATCTTACCTCCAACAGATTAAAGTCATTTATGACAACCCACAAACAACATATTAAATGGGGAAAGACTAAAAATACTCCCTCCAAAATCAGGAACAAAACAAAGGTGTCCATTCTCATCACTGTGGCTCAATAATGTACCTGAGAAATGTAACCTGAACTATCAGGCAAGAAAAGACACAAAACATGTACAAATAGGAAAGGAAAATGTCAAATGATCTTATTTGTAGGTATGACCCTTTATATATAAGACCCAAAAAACTACACCAGAAGACACTTAAAAGCTAATAAAATTAAATTCAATGGCAGGATACAAAAGCAACACACAAAAATGAAAATCATACCTACATGCCCATAATCTACCAAGAAAGAAATAAGAAAAACAATCTCATGCAGGGTAGCTAGAAAAATATTAAATACCTATGAATCAACCTAAACAGGAGGCAAAAGACTGTAGTTTTTTGAACAAAGAGATTTAAGAGACCATTAGAAAATGGAAAGACAAGGGGCCAGAGAGATAGCTCAATAGAATAAGTGCTTCCCTCGCAAGCACAAGGGCCTGAGTTCAATCCCCGGTTCACCTAAAAAAAAAAAAAAAAAAGAAAAAAGAAAATGGAAAGACATCCCCTACTAGTGAATAGGCAGAACCAGTATTATCATGCTGTAGTTTTGTTTGTTTGTTGTTTTTTTGAGACAGGGTCTCACTGTGCAATTCAGGCTGACCTTAAAATCACCACATAGCCCTGGCTGGCCTCAAATTCTTGATGATCCTTATGCCTCTGCCTGTACCACCATGCCCAGTTCAAAACATAACTTTAAAAAGAAAACATAGGCCTTTTTACCAAGATGGTACCGAAGGGAAAGAAGGAAGCCCCTGCTCCTCCCAAAGCTGAGACCAAAGCCAAAGCTTTCAAGGCCAAGAAGGCTGCGCTGAGAGGCATCCACAGCCACACAAAGAAGATACGAACGTCACCCACCTTCTGCCATTCCAAGACACTGTGCCAAGACACTGCGGGTCAGGAGGCAGCCCAAATACCCTCGGAAGAGCACCCTCAGGAGAAACAAACTTGACCCGTATGCCATCATCAAGACCCCACCACCACCACAGAGCCATGAAAAGATCGAGGACAACAAGAAGCTCATGTTCATTGTGGGTGTCAAAGCCAATAAGCACCAAATCAAACAAGCTGTAAAGAAGCTCTATGACACCAATGTTGCCAAGGTTAATACTGTAATTAGGCCTGATGAGAAGGCATATGTTAGTTCGACTGGCTTCTGATCATGATGCATTGGATGGTGCCAACAAAATTGGAATCATCTAAACTGAGTCCAGCTGGCTAATTCTAAATATATACTTTATCTCCCAGGAAAACTAAATAAATAAATACAAAAGAAAACATAGTTCATAATTATGTACAAAAATAGAGAAGTAAAAGGCCGGTCAGATAGCTCAGCGACCCAAAGCGCCTGCTTAGGCAGATGCAGGGACTGGGGTCTGATCCCCAGTGTGCCAGGTAGGCCCCACCCCTGGGGCTCCCTGAGATGGTAACTGAAACTGGGTGTGATGCTCCTGTAATCCCAGCACTTGGGAGGCTGAAAACAAGAGGATCAATAGGGGTCAGATCTACATAGTGAGACCCTGTACTAAAAAAAAAAGAGAGAGAGAGAGAGAGAGAGATGTTCTTTCACAGATAGCTGTGAACAATACGTATCTCACACCTGCTGTGTTTGAGTTACCATGTTAGGGCTAGCTATATGAAACATAAACTAAATCGACATAAATCCTACTTTCACAAAGACACATCTAGGTAGAAGACTGACAACATACAAACTGATAAATCAATCCATAATTCCAAAGTATTATTCAAGCCTCAAAAAAAAAACACAATTGAAAATAAGAGTACTCATTTTACATAAGCTGTTAAGAAAGGTCTTGAAGGAGGCTGCAATAAGTCAAGATTTGAATGAGATGGTGCCATTTCAGAAAAAGCCAGAGGACTTACATTTGGAGGATTTTTTTTTTTTTTTTTTTTTTTTTTTGGCTAGTTCCGGAGCTGGGGATCAAACCGTGGTGCCCTGAACCTGACTGCTTTTGCCCAACCGGCGCTTTAAACAACTGAGCTAACCGCCAATTCCCCCTAAAATTGCAGAAGGATTTTTTTTTTTTTAAGAGGACGAACATTCAATGGAAGGTAAGTAGCATAGCCAAGAGATCATAAGGTGGAAAAGAACGTGATATATTGCAGGAACTTAAAGACGGCCAGAAAGCTAGAAAGCAGTTAAACAGTCACCACACAAACATGAAATCTGTTTAGGTATCAATTCAGACTGACAAATTCAACGTTCCTTTTGGGATTTCACCCAAGATGATCTTTTTACACAACCTGCCAATGACTGCATCCCCATCTTCCTAAAACCAATCTTCCCTTAGTATGCCATTCCCGTCTAGAGTTTAAGAATGTGGGCTTTGTAGTCGGTCTGTATTGGTCTGAATTCTAGTCCAGCCATTTAAAAACTATACAACTCCCCACAATTTAATTAATGTCTCCAAACCTGATTCTCAGTGATAAAATGAAATACTACCTACCTCAAACAGTTGTTAAGAACTCACATCTGTATGTTTAACATACATACAGGGTCTGGAATATAGCAAATGCTAGCAACAATCATATTGCCTTTCCTTACGACTGTTTCCAGAGCTTAGTATTATTTATTTGTGGTGGGACTGGGGACCAAACCCGGAGCCTCGTGCATGCTAGTCAAGCAGTACAACACTAAACTACACCCCCAGCCCTTTACAAATTTAATTCTGAGACGGAATCTAAAGTTGCCTGGGCCGTTTTTTTGGTTTTTTTCCTTCTGGTACTGGGCTTTGAACCTCAGGCCTGAGGGCTCCTACCCTGCTGAGCAATTGCGAAACCAACTGCTGGGATTCTCCCAGGCCACCAGCACAGTACTCTTATCACAGGACAGTATCACCTCGATGTGTTGTCGTCTTTCTAATCATTTGTACCTCGGGGCAAAAGGTGGCAGCTAAGCCTCAGAAGACGGTGCAGCATTATTTCACAGCTGACAATCTGAACTCGAACTCTGGCGGTGCGATTCCATAGTGAGCTCTTAAATTCGAGGCTCTGGTTTAAATCTCAGCGAACAGCAGGAGGCAAGGAGCATCAATTAAGAGGAAAAGGAAAAAACAACAAGAACCCTAGGCAAGTCACCTATATAAACCTGAGCCCTCGGGTGAGGCGAAAGTGGGACGCGCAGGAGGGAGGTCCAATTCAGGGCGCCGAGAGCGGCTCTGGGCTCGGTTCGCAGGCCTCGGCGCACGGCCGCACGCGACGGGTGAAGGGAGGCGGCGGCCCCGCCGCTGCAGGAGTGTGCGGGGCTGCGCTCGGGCAGGGGCGAGAAGACGCAAGATGGACACGAATTTTCCCTCCCAGAAGCTGCTAAAGTGCGACGACCAACTTGGTACCTGGAGGTGGCGGTAGCTGCAGCCCAGCTCCGCGCTCCCCGCGCCGCATCTAGCGGCGACAGCCCCGTTACTCGCACTCTTCCTCCCGCTTCCGGTTCAAACGCAGCGCGACCGCGTAGCGTGCAACTCCGGAGGAAGAAGTCCGGCTTAGCGGTGCGGCGCAGTCTGCCCATGCGCACAAATATCACGCGCCTTCCGAGGCAAACACTCTCTCTCCCAAAACATTCGCCGGGACTGAGGAAACGCGCCTGCGCTCTGCCCGCCAATGGTGAGCGACCCTTCGTTCTCGGCTCGCCCCCGGGCGGGGGCGCCGGCGCCAGGCCTGCGGGCTCTCTCCAGGCCCACCCCTCCGGCGTCGGGGCCGGAAGTGACGACAGACCCGAGGAGCACGGAGGCGGGATTCATTTCGGCGCCTTTCTTTCTCCCGCGCACGTGATTGGTTGGCACAGGGCAAAGAGGCGGGACAAATTGCCGCGGGTTCAGTACCGCCACTGGAACCAGGAGATGAGGCGTAGGAGCTGTCGCTGCTGGCTTGTACCCGGGTCTCGTCTCGCACAGTGGTTCCTTTTGCGTCTTGGATCATGCTGTTACCCTCGGACGTGGCCCGGCTGGTATTGGGTAAGCGCGGGCACGACGGGGATGGCTACCGGGCCAGGCTAAGCAGGACAGAAGGACCTTTGGGCCCGAAGGTTTTGCCTGGACGGAGGGGCTTTGGGGGTTCGCCCCCTCGCTTACAAGTTGAGGCTGGCGGTGATTTTCGTCCCGCGGAGGCGCGGGGCTGTTTAAGCTTCTTTGTGGGCGGCAGCCGCCGGCCGCAGGCTGCGTGGCGAGGGGAGGGCTGCGACCCCACCTGGGGCCTGGCTTCGGAGGTGCGCGGGCCTCCGCGCTTATCGGGACCCCTGCAGGAGTTGGCTACGTGACCGGAGGGCTGCGTGTTCCTCACCGGTTCCCTTGGCAGGACTAGCACCAAAATAGGGCTTCCTCAGCCGCCCAGCTTTGTAGAAACACCTTCCTCACGCCCTTCTCCTGAGCCGGGCTTAGAACGACGAATTTGGGACGGCTGCTTTCTCACAGTCTGCCGTACGTCGCCCCTTGCAGAGGTGTGAAATGCCAGTTGCATATTTTTTAAAAGCAGTTGATTCCAATTCCTTTAAGGAACAAAAAAATCTCAGGCAGAGTGCCTTCTAGTTACACATTTTCCAACCCCGGTTAGTTTTTCCTCCATTTGAAGAAAGTTCGTTGGCCACTGTGTGTTATCTGTGTAGGAGATAGTTTTTGTTATTGTTTTGGTCCCGAAAAAAATAAAAAGGATTGTACTGCTCCGAATGAGAGCGGTGTAAAACTCAAGCCAGTGACTTGCAAATATCATGAGACATTTAAAAGTAAATGGTGAACATCTGTGATGAAACCGCCCGTGGTATTTTTGTACAACCATTAATACCATTCTTTCATTGTTCGAAATATTCGTTTGTTTTGTGACTTTAGAACACCCAGCACTGCCCAAAATAACTTTGTATTTGTGTAGGATTCTTGATAGGCACATTTTTGCAAAAAAAAAAAAAAAAAAAAGTAGATTCGTCAAATCATTTGTAGAGAAATTAATGACTAAAGGCTGAACTAATATTTTATGGTTGACTCTCTTACCCCTTTGTGTAGTCTTGCTAAATCTTTATCTATGATTAAAAAGCTGGCTATATAGTAATAGATGTATGTATTAGGTTTATGTGTAAGTGAGTGAAAAGTAAACTTTTACGTTGTAACTGACATACCTTATTTTTGTCCTCTAAATTATTGCTAACGGACTTTAACAGATGACCTAATTGAGTTTCAATCATCACAGTTTTAAGAATGATGTCTAAACGTCATCACTTTTGACACTCTGGAGTAATTGTTTATTAGGGCAGATTGTCCTGTGCTCAAATTTTGTGAGATGTTTGACAACATCCCTGACCTGTGTCCATTAGGCGCCAGGATGTAGCTCAGTTATAGAACACTTGGCTAATACTGTATATGTGAGGTTCTGGACTCAGCTCCCCCCACACACACGCACACAGATTAAAGCAAGTCGAATGGCACTCACTGTTGAATTTGTCCTTTAGCATTGTGTACTTTTCATATATGCATTGTATTTATCCTGTAATTTCATTATTTGCTGATTTTTTTCCTGTCGTATCCCTTACCATCTTCAGCCCCTCCATCATTGAACCTTTGTTTTCTTAACTTTCTTCTGGTGCCTAGTAGGTTCGAAGCACAGTTTTTCTCCTGTTATTGTTCACTGATTAGGTTTTAAGCCCTTAAAACATATGTACACAGAAGCACCTTTCTAAATCCTATATCCTACTAATGCCGTACGTCACCCTTTCACAAGTCAGTTATTCATGAAAGAATTTTAGAATTCTTGTTTGTACTGCTTAACCTTCCTCTTATTCATCAGAATCCTGTCCTCTGACCACATTTAAAGAACTGTTTTTGCTATTCAACTGTGGCAAACTGTTGCTGGCATATTGAAAAATATTGTATGAGCTAAAAATATTGTATGAGCTAAAATACATCGAAGTGTTGTTCACTGTCTCTGGGCCACCATTTTGATCAGTATGTCCTACAAGGTGCTGTATGGAACTGTCTGTCTTGCTTCTCCTTGATCACATCATCTTAACATTTGCCCTATGCTGCAGACATTCCAAACTGCTTATTTTCTCCAAATATTAGCGTGTATTTTGCCTCTCCTTATCTCCCTGATAACAGTACATTTGTGTTACAAATTAAAATCAAGCGATCTCTGAAATGTCTTCCAGTAATTAATTTAGTAATTTGTCCAATTTCTTGGTTATAGTTGGGTTTCCTTTGAGGCAGGGAGCTATTCATAACAGAATTTGCCATTTCTAAATATATTCTGTGGCAGAAGTATTAACAGCCATCACCGTTTACCTGTAAAAGTTTTTCCCCAAACGGAAACTTATCTTTGTCTTACTATTCTTATTCTTGAATTAATGTTCAAGCTCCAAGAGTTCTGGGAGCCTTCAAAACTATCTGTAAAAATTTATGTGCAGGTGGGTGAGTGATCCACAATTTGCATCAGTTTCTTAAATAGATTTGTTACTCTCTAAATGAGTCAGCATCCATTAAGAGCAAGCAGAAATCAGTGTGTTTAATATGGGTTTAATGAGGGAATTGGTTACGTTGGTGATAAAAAAAAGTTAAGCCAGAACAGCTCACATGAGTTGGTTTAGAGGTGAGCACAGTAAGAAGCCACAGAACTAGTCAGGAACACAGGAAAAGATAAAGCAATGGAGAAGCAACTGTAGGAGATGAAGGTAAACTTGTTTGATAAGGGAGCTGTAATTACAGGAAGTCTTATCAAAACTGGAGTAGAAATCAGGGCATCTTACAGCTGCCCACCAGTCTCCTTTCAGTGCTGCCCATTTAGCAAATCCAGCCAGAAGCTGGCTGGTTTGGGAGGGTGGGAAACCTTACCTGTTTGAAGTTGAGACTTCCTGTCATACATTAGAGAGCTGGTGAAGATTGAAGAATGACAGCAAACAGGATGGAAACTGGCACACACCCCCTCCCAGTAGTCAAGAGCCACTGGGTCTACTCACCTTTTATATCACCGAAATACAGATGTTTATTAAGCAGATGTAAAAGAGTAACTGGTGATGATATTCCCTACTTAGTAATACCTCTACTCATTGCTGGCCTTCACAACCTTTAGAGATCTTTATTTATTTATTTTTTCTGTTGTATCTCCAGCTATTCTTTTTTTTTTTTTTTTTTTTAATTATTTGTGTGTGTGTGTGTGTGGCCAGCTCAGCCCACCAGGGGGCGGGGCTGGCTGACATGT